>KZ063700.1:31953-42400 GCA_002091835.1 Anopheles maculatus
GAACTTAAGTACGATCAGCGTTTACCTTGATTAATAACACAAATACAGTAGAAACACGATGAAAGCGTAAGAGATAGAGCAGTTCCCGAATTATCGGCAGGAAAAATGAGATAATTTGAAAACAGAAGAGAAGCATGTAGGAATAATTACAATCCATATCGTATTCGGACTTCAGTTTCTGCAGAAAGGAAAGAAGTATTTGAACTGTAAGGAATCCATATCATTTCATGTACAGGCCAACAGGTTCGCGAAGCGTTGCCCCTTACCGCAACAGTAGAAAAGCACTTTGGTGGAAGAATTTGCTCACGCGTTTGTACCGGAAACCAGGCATCACTATTATTAAATGTTGTTTCAAAGTACTCATGACTGCTATTCGTTTGCACTGTTCTGTTGTACTGGTGGCTCTGTCTACAAACAATTACACATAATGTCGAATATTTTATGTAGTAAAAGATCTCATTGTATTATGGGCACGCCTACATATGCGACACATCTAACAGCCTACCAATTTTGAACTGGTTTGTTTTGGAAACCGAAAATATGTGTGTAGGTAGTGTGGCATTGAGTTTTGTCTATTTGTTGAATAAATGTCAACCGTAAACCGTCCTACAAGCATGTGCGCGGGCACATTACTGCTTCGGAACATCAAAATGTAACGCTACAGAAGTTAACCAAACCAGATGCCTAAGGACCGATCGCTTGTATCGCTCGCTCGGCGTGTGAAATTCGTCCGTCGACGGTTAAGGTGAGAGGGTTGAATCTTTGTACAGAACTCGGGGTCTAGGGGAATCAGCAGGAGACTCTCCTGTCAAGACGACAGGCGAACCCTTGATATTTTTCAAACATTTGCGAGGGAGTTGCAATCGAACTCGTTTTCAGAGAATGCTGCTCACTGCTCAGAGCAAAGTCCGCCAAAGCGCATGAGCAGTAGTAAGGATTGCTAGTGGTAGTTTAGCATTAGAAAAATTTGTACTGGTTTTTGGAAGAAATTAAAGGCCCGGATTTTCGTTTAAAAAATTTATGTTGTTTGGTTATTACGCTTCACAGAATGTGCTGAAGTGATAGTGATGGTTAGTGTTGTAAGTATTCCTGACTTTGATGCGATATCTAGCAACAGCGACTGATAGCCCAAGTTATACTAACCCAGAATGAGTAGGAAATGTTGCTGGTGCAGCAGCAGGCTGAGAAAATCCGGGGAGTACATCCGTGAGAATGAAGAAATGCTGAGAGAACAAGTGTGAGGGAGAGTGAGAGAGAGAGAGCACGGAACGTAAATTGAGAGACAAGACAGGAAAATGTTGAGCTAAAGTTTTTCTCGAGTTCCACCCAGGCAGCAAACATCGCTGCTGTACGATTCCAGGACAAGTTTTCCCCAAAAAGTGGTGTTCAGTGGTCAAGAAAATTAGATTTTTGCTGAACAGCTACAATTTCGCCCGAATCTGCAGTGAACAACTAGCGTAAGGTAAACATTGCGCTGCGGTCATTGTGGAGCAGGTGAAAATCATACAAAAACGCTTAGCTGTAGCGCCAGGATTTTGGTTGGAAATTATCTTTTCTATCGAAATGGCAAAGGTGTGATATTCTCACCAACGATTGGTGTGCTAGCAGGCAGTACTACGTGTGACTGTGTGTGTGTGTGTGTGTATATGTGTACCTGAATGTGTATGAATGTTTTACGTGGAAATAGGCGGATTATAATTGCTAGTATTAATTTTTGTGGTGGAAAATGTTCAGCCCCTACCGCGAAAGGATAGCTGAAACAATAGGTGGAAAGCATAGAGGGTGGATTTCGATGGTCCAGTTCTAGGTTTTAGGTTGACACTTGAAGGTTTTAAATTCATCGCCTATTGCAGGTTTTAGTAGAATAGTTTTTTCTCCTTTTTTCTCATGCAGACTTCGTTCTTTCACAGACAACTCAGCAAAACATCTGCAAACAGTATAAATTTTGTTTCGCAAACATTGAAACAGTCCGATTGTTGGTCCAGTTCGTAGTAAATAATTAAAAACTGTACGAGCAATATGGTATTCCAAGGTCCAGGGCAAAAGGCAGTTCCAAGGGTAATCTGCAGTGCAATAAAGTGTACGTGGAATGCTATATGATTTGAATTGGATTACGTTGGCCACACCCGCCCCGCGTGTTTGGTGATAAAGTATATCGTTGTGCAAAATCTGTATTGATCCATGGAACTTGGTGCGAATGCTACTGCTGCTATAGTGTTGGTTTTCGTGACGTAAAAAATATCCTCCGACAAGGGACCTTTCTTTTGGTGTGTCTGAGAATGTGTTAGGAGCAATTATAGGTGTGGAACTATCAAATAAACGTGTGTTTTTGTTGGGTAATTGTTGCCAGCGCATAATATCCCCAATGTGTGTGTTTAATGCAGTGTATTGCGGTTGTTTTTCTTCGCAGGTAAAGCCAGCGCCATGAAAACGGTACGTTAGCAGTGACTATGGGATCAGAGGCATGGGCATGTGCGTGGACCCTGGGGTTTTCCGGTGGTGTCAGGCATTAAGCCGGTCGCGATCGTATGCCACAATAACCACACCCAAAACGAATCCCCGGCAAACGCTTCCGAGATCTGCTGGTAGATTTCCTGCACCGGAAAGACACCGCATCTGCAACGCCAGTGATTGGGGAGAGCAGTACTGTTGCGAAGCAGCAACAAGAGGAACAGATTCTAAAGTGGACACAGTATGCAATTACACTAGCAGTTCCAACAGCGCTGCTCACGATCACGAGAACGACCTGCTAGCCAATCAATACAGTGCGCTGGTGCGACACAGAAAAGTGGTAGACACGAGCGTTCGTATTGGTGATAAATCATTGAATCGATTAATTTCGTCCTTACTGTTGTTGTTATGCTTCACGTTAGGCTGCTGCACGATTAATCCTCGTAAGTATAGCATTTCAAGTAAACTGTACATATGCCCTTTCATTATATTCACTTTATAGTTCAGAGCTTGGTGACAAATGTCCAATTCCGTTGCATAATGTTTCGTCTGCTTTCTCTGTGTTTATTTACTCAGCGCAAGATGCAGTGCACATTACAGCGATCCTCGGAGAAAGCGTCGTCTTCAACTGTCATGTCGATTTCCCAGGCGAACATCCGGTTCCCTATGTGTTACAATGGGAAAAGAAGGTGAGCGAAAAAGTACGTTATCAAGCAATCCCGGAACATCTAATCAAATTTTCTATTGCATAAAAAAGCGAAACGGCAAAGTATTCAAAATATATCCTTCGACCACGCGATAGTCTAAGTATTATACACTTTGTTCAATGTTCAAGTTGTACTTTACATTTCACTAGAATCTCTTCGGTTCGGTTTGCATTTTACATATTACAATGTACTCTTTTTTACATTCTCTAACACGGAATCGAGCAAGATCACACGTGCTTAATACAAACTTGTGTTACATTACGAAATGTATTTTCGGTTTGAAAATAGGGCATGGTACAGTATCTGGTTGTGAGACATATACAGTATCAATGTTTTACTTTTTGCATGCCTGCTGCGCCTGAAAGTTGTATGAGTTTGTAACAAAACAGAAGAAAATGAAACTAACAAAACACAGAAATCGGCATGAGTTAACAGAAAAAGCAAGCAATGGGAGTACTCTAAAGTGTAGGCATTATTTCATGGTTTCATTTTGTGCAGATCAGTTGATGTAGTTCTTTGAGGCATGCTATTTTTCCTTGTTTAAAGGTTTATGTATCATTTAACATTCAAAACGACCAACTGACAGTCGAACATTGTTTATTTGAGTTTTGTAGACATTTGAAGATTATTTGATTGTGCCCATTGGAATGCATGTTCCATTTTGCCATTCTGATGCAAATGATACATTTGCAGTGCAACGCCATTTATCTGAGTGTCTGGTTAGCAGTGCTGATGGAAAATAATATATTTGCAATAATATAAATTGTACTTAGAATTAGCACTTTTAACCAACCACGGTAAAATGGCGTCGTACTGCACATAGTAAAATCGTATACTATTTTTCGTATAAACACAATATACTGTATGATGTAAATAACGCTATGATGAGCTAATTCGACTGTCTTCTTTTATCTTCTACTTGTAACATTTGCGCGATACTGTGCTACGTTTGACAGGGTCAGGAAATTCCGATTTTTATATGGTACGAAAGTTATCCTACGCACAGCGGAGAAGGATACGAAGGACGGGTCTCTAGAGTACCACCAAATTCGACATTCGGCGCGGCATCGCTGAATCTCACAGACATACGTGAATCCGATCAGGGCTGGTACGAGTGTAAAGTAGTCTTTCTAAATAGACCGCCGAAGCAACATAAGAACGGTACATGGTTTCATCTGGACGTCCATGCACCGCCGAGGTTTAGTGTAACGCCGGAAGATATAATCTACGTTAATCTAGGTGCGTATGTTCACAGAAAGTAGCATCATCCAATCATTACTGCTAACGTGTGTGATTCTTGCACAATTTCAGGTGATTCGATCATATTGAATTGTCAGGCAGATGGCACACCAACACCAGAAATTCTATGGTACAAAGATGCCAACCCAGTGGATCCGTCTTCTACTGTTGGCATTTTTAATGATGGAACCGAGCTGCGGATTAGCACTATCCGCCACGAAGACATCGGTGATTACACGTGTATCGCGCGCAATGGTGAGGGACAAGTCTCCCATACTGCCCGTGTTATAATAGCGGGCGGCGCTGTAATCATGGTAAAAATTTTGACTAAGAACGAATCTAACAATCACCATACTGAATCCTTGTCAAGTTCGTGCTGGCGTAATTGTCGTTTTTCTGTGTCAATGTGGTTTATCTGTAGCTCTGTAAATTCTGTAACATCCTGTCTTTCGATTGTCAACTAAATCCTTCCTCTCTTTTACTCTCTAATATCCTCGATCTGTCTCTTGTCGTTTAATCTTGCTGTAAACCCTAGAGCACGCACGAATGCACATTTCTCTTTACTAGCATTCTGCCGGCTGTGGCACCTGTAGTGTATATCGTAGGTACTTTCGCGTAAGATATGCCTTTTTGCCTACGTTCTTTATCCAGTTTGTCTTTGCACTGCAATCAAGATACACACGCCCACACACATACACAGTCCTAAAACTCCAACTATAGACTACGCAATACTTAAAGTTATTTATCCGGTAGTGATGAAGCGAAGCATGATCACGCCAGCCTTCTATCTATCTTGGTGATCTATGTTGCATATCCTTCTTAGCGTCTATAATGATGTGTTTCTCTATGATAGTTTAGCCTTTCCTGATCACAGTGTAAAAGATCTACCCAAAACCACCTCTTGTGGTTGTGCAATATTTGAACAAAATGAGTTTTACGTATGTGAAATTTGGTCTTTAAATAATAATACCTTACCTATTGATTGTGCAGGTGCCGCCCACTAATCAGACAAAGTTGGAGGGAGAGAAAGTGCAGTTCACCTGTGAGGCAAAGGCAATGCCGGGAAATGTTACAGTAAGATGGTTCCGTGAAGGGTCACCGGTACGGGAGGTAGCTGCCCTCGAGACGCGAGTCACAATACGCAAGGATGGTTCGCTTATCATCAATCCGGTCAGTGCGGACGACTCCGGTCAATATACGTGTGAAGTATCGAATGGCATTGGAGAACCACAAAGTGCTTCGGCTTATTTAAATATAGAATGTAAGACTTTTTGCTTGAACCATCTCAACAAAGGGGGAAAAACAGCAACACAATTAAATCAATTGCTCTTTCATTTTGCTTCCAATACAGATCCTGCCAAAGTGACCTTCACCCCAACAATACAATACTTACCGTTTCGTTTAGCTGGTGTTGTACAATGCTATATAAAAGCGAATCCTCCCCTACAATATGTAACATGGACCAAAGATAAACGATTACTGGAACCTTATCAAACGAAAGACATAGTTATAATGAACAATGGATCGCTTTTATTCACGCGTGTCAACCAAAACCACCAGGGCCGCTACACCTGCACGCCTTACAACGCTCAGGGCACGCAAGGATCGTCTGGCCACATGGAGGTGCTGGTTCGGAAGCCACCGGCGTTCACCGTCGAACCCGATCCGCTTTACCAGCGCAAGGTGGGCGAATCGGTCGAGATGCATTGCGATGCACAGGAAGCGGAAGGAACTTCGAAACCGAACATCCAGTGGCAACGCCGAGACGGTCAACCACTGCAAAAGAATCGTGTCCGCATTAATAACGGTAACATAACGATCGAAAACTTGCGGCGGTCCGATTTCGGGTACTATCAGTGTGTCGCTTCGAACGAGGTGGCCACAATCGTTTCCGCGACGCAGCTGGTCATCGAAGGTACACAACCTCACGCACCCTATAATCTGAGTGGCTCGGCGACCGAGTTTTCTGTCACACTTTCGTGGATGCCCGGTTACAGTGGAGGTCCGGATTACAAACAAGACTACACCATTTGGTACCGCGAAGCGGGTGTGTCGGAGTGGTCGACCATTCCAGTGACACCATCGGGAAGCACGCAGGTCACTATCAATCGGCTTTCGCCTGGAACTACGTACGAGTTTCAGGTGATAGGCAAGAACGCGCTGGGTGACGGTATGATGAGCAAGGTGATAACTATTCGAACTCTAGGTAAGTGTCGTTTTCGTTGTCGTGCAATGAATGGTTGTACTGTTAGTCTGTGTCTGTGTGTGGGGTAATAATATAATTGTAATGCCACCTATTTCTGACGGCTGAAATGGAAATGTTATTGTACACAGACGCTCAAAAGGCTAAGAAACCCTCGACGACAACGGCGGCGCCTAACGATAAAGAATTCAAACACGCACCAGAAGACTTGGGTAAGAGATCCTTCAGTGGATCAGCTCCTCAGATACCTGCCTGCCTGAATTCGTGCTTTATTTGACACTGCTACCGCAAATAATCGGCATTCACACTTTCGCTCGCAAATCACCATTGTGTCTAACACTGAAACATTGTTTGGGTTTTCATTATGCATCTATCACACACATTCACATTTTGCATCGGACACCGCTTCCATTTGATTGTTTTTACGTTCCGTTCTGCTTTCCGTTTTACAGACATCGATAGCTATAAAAACATTTTATTCCCTACCGATTCGACTGGTTCGACCTTTTTCCCACCCGTCTTCCGACCCACAGGTACATACATGCTTTACACATTACATCATCTTGTATAGAACACGTCATACATTTATGTCCCCTTTTCCAAATTATCATATCCTGCAGTGTGTGTGTTTGTGCTGCCACATGCCCGTGGGGAAAATGTACAGTCCAACTAATTGATCTTGTTCGCTATTGTAGGTCCAAAACCGGGTCAGCCAAGAAATGTGACGGTGGTCGAGATACCGAATGGTTTCCTGATTTCGTGGCAGGTTCCGCTGGAACGGGCTCATCTTGTGCAATTTTACACGATAAAGTATCGCACCGATGCACAGTGGAAGACGCTGAATCGGGGTCAGATTCGGCCGGAAGAGACGTCCTACTTGGTCAAGAACCTGGTCGGCGGACGTACGTACTACTTCCGAGTGTTGGCCAATTCGCTGAAGAGCTATGAAACGAGCGAGGAGATCAAGTTCCCCGTACCGGCCAGAGTTAAACATAAAGCTATAACGGCAGGCGTGGTTGGAGGCATACTTTTCTTCATTGTAGCCATTATATTGTCGATCTGTGCCGTGAAGATATGTAATAAGCGTAAGCGTAGAAAACAGGAAAAAGGTGAGTCCGGTCGAATGGCGTACCTCGAGAGCCGTAGTCAGGGTGTATACTGTAGCCTCTTTCTGGACACTAGCAACACTAATGCTAACCTCGTTTCCTTAGCCGTTGAGTACTAACCTAGCCATAATGACTAAACATTAATTGCGATGGAGTTTCTTGTGTTGATGAAAATGAGTCTCCCGAAATTGTTTTGCTCGAAATCATTACTGCAATACCGTCAAACCGTTCTAATGAATAAAAACAATCACTACTGTTTCGGTGAAATGTACGTTTCATTGGCATCAATAGTGATGGCTAAAACGTAATGAGTACGGACATGCAAAACAAATCGGGTATACGCCTTGATGAGTGCCAGAATCATTTTCTCTGACTGAAACGGGCAATCCATTTCTTGCAGTTTCCTTCATCACGCATGCCGTGCGTGCGGGCGTGTGATGGAAGGAAACTATAAGAATGGCTCGATATTACCACCTCTTTTAATCGGTAGAAATTATTCGATTACAGAACTCAACATGGTAACGGCGAGGCTAACCGATAGGCACGCACTTAGTCAACCCATACCCTTGAAAAGGTAAGTAACATTAGGATTAGACTTAAGTCCATTTCCTTCTTGAGATTCCTTCTTGTGATACTAAAGTTATGTTATTGTGTTTTTACTTGCATTCATGCTTGTCGTGTGAAGATAGATACGAAGGTAATGGAAATTATGTACAGTCTCAGATGTTTGTGTGGCAGATTGCAAAGACTATAATTGATAAATCTGTAATTGTTTGTTTATTTTGTGTATCCCATATCCCCCATGTCACAGATATATGCAAGGAGAAAGAAAAGCAAGCCGTATTCCCGGCCTAAACATACTGATAGCTATATTACACTGGATTTGGCCACCAGGACGTTGTCAAAACTGTGATTCTATATATTCGAATAAATTTATCGGTGACCAATCGTTGAACGTGGGACAAATTCATCGCTCAGCCGACGGACGATTCGTACTGTCGCAGGACCTAGTGGATGGTATCGTGTCGCTGCGTAACAGCATCGTGTCGCAATACAGCAGTAGTGACGACGGTGGCTTTCTGCCCAAGCGACTTCCCTCGCTCACGAAGGCTTCCTGGCGTCGGCCACTCGTATCTTATCCGAGTCAGCTAAGCCTGCAGCTAGAAACGACACTGAGCAATCATGGCGACGTGATTGGTGCTGGAAGAGGGCCGGGGCCACAGTTGGCTGAACCGCAGCTCAGTTCACCATCTCAGTTCAGCTGAGCGTTCTTTTCCGACGCCGCAGAGTGTCCACTCCGTGCATCGGTATTACAACCACGAGCTGCCGGTACTACAAAGTCTGCAGCACATGTCGGCGAATCATCACCACCACCATCATCATCACCATCATTCGACGCATGGATTCATACCGGTACCGGACGTGTCCGTCAGTTTGCCGTACTACTACGGTCAACCGGGCGTTCAGCTTCCTTCCTCATTGTCCGAATCGAATCGTCAAAATGTATATCAAAATGTCCCATCTTGGGGTCATTACGGTGCTGCAATTGGAACAACGTCCGCCGGAGGCACTCATCCCTACAGCAACAATCGTTCCAAGCTTCTGTCGCGTTACTACCCACGGAGTATGCCTCGAAATTTAAACCGTACCGTCGTACCCGAACTACGATCGCCCATGTTGAATCTCAATCTCAACACTACCTCGCTCAGTGCCGGCATGGGGCTTGAGAACTCACCCCAGAGCTATTCCAGCTCGAGTGGTTTTGGCAGCAAAAACACATCCAGCAATAACACGCAACCGAGTGGTGGTACATCGACGGCGACGATTGGAGCTGTTGCGCCGTCGTCGCATCACAATATTTTGCGTGAATGGCGTTACTTGCCACCGTACAGGCCACCACCACCACCGCCTAGCCTTCACCATGCAGCCCCGCTGTCGATCGGGGGAGGTCGTTTCGATAATCCGCCATATTCCATGTCGCACTGGCTGGAGCTAATCACTAGGCTAAATATAGCATCGGAAAAGGCCAACATCAACAACACGGCTGATGTGGGCAGTGTTGATGGGCACTACGAGTTTGATCCTTCCACGCCAACGCCCACGGCATCCACGCCCACTGGCATGATTCGGGACGACTTTCACCATCTAATGACACTACCTTCCACGTCGAGCGATCTGCTGTGGAGTGCAACGGGTCTGACTGGTGGTGTCGTTTCCTCGCTGAGCGGAGGAAGAAAGCGAGGCCAGTCGCGGTACGACAATATCGACGCACGCGTGCAAGCCATGAAGGAGGAATTCAACGAGTATCGAAAACGACAACAGCTACAGGCCGTCAATGGTCCGAGTGTGATAGAGCTCGAGAGTGCCTGCTAAGTATTGCTTCGGAACGAGCCACCGGGAGCGGTTTGTAAGTTGTAAGTATATGTGTTCGTTTCGTAAGTGACCCGAGTTGCCATCGGCAATGAGATGATCGATGGAGGAGGATGGAGTAAATTTTGTACATCGTTTGTACTAGGGCGCATGGTAAAGACGACGGAATTTGCAATCGTGTCAGTTTTCATTCACTATGTTTTAGCTGTGATTAGTGAGATTATATTTGCAGAGTGATGATCGCAGCTCAGTGACTCGAGCCTGACTACTACTGATTGGGTTGTTGGTCTGTGCAAAGCAATAGAAGTTAAATTCTTTTACATGAATGAAAGGACATACTTGTACGTTCAGATTTGGTGTGTAATGAAGCA
>LULA01014660.1:0-42392 GCA_002091835.1 Anopheles maculatus
TGCAAGTAAGTAGGAAATTGGAGATCACTCATTCGTTTGGTGTTAAACACAAAAGCAAAAAAAAGCAACAAAATTTATCTAAAAAATCTCCCATAGTAATAAACACAACGGTTCACCTGACAGATCCCGACGGATACTGGTGAAGGAAATTTTCCGCCCAACATAAACCAACGTGGTGATTGAACGTGATTTGATGGCAGGATACTGCTGTTGTAAGAAAACGGTAGAAAGTTAATGTGCTTAATTGTGGTTGCAAAAATCATCCAACCACACACGCCCAAGAAAGCGAAAGGAGATCATACAATCGATGACGCTGCCAATGGTAATGGCCTAATGGACGTAGAAACGACGTGCAATAGTAAAACATTAGAAAAAGGTCTCAAACTCCGTGGATACGTGAGGGTTATGTTAAAGATTAAATTTGGCAAGTTCCTCATCGATTGTTGTTATTATAAGTCCCAACTGCATGTTAGAATCGATAAGTGTATGTGTTTGGGTGGAACTTTTTGTACATGAGCTGTAGTCCAGTAGTCTCATCAACGTACGAATGCAGAAATAATTATTCAGAAAAGACAAAATCGTATTATGATTTGTTTGGAATTTGTAATCACCAATTCTCAACAAACATTCTAACACGAAACAGAACCGTTTGAGAAAATATTTGAGCAAGATGTTACAATGTCTTTAATAATCTAGCAGATGTTAGTTGATGTTTGGGACTACCACTACGTTTGGCGCACTAACCGTCATGACTTAGTAAAAAGCGTTGTTACTGATTAGCAGTATCAGCGCACACCATCTATTTAAATAACGTGTCTAACACCCTTCCTCAAGATGGAGATTAACGAGGCGAAAATCAAACCAAAAATAGATGATGGCACCACCAGCAACACATTGATTTACGCCGGGGTAATGTGCAGATAGGTGATCGCTCCTTTGAACTTGTCCAAAGCTTCACCTATCTTAGGTCTAAAGTCAGCACCAACTACAACATAGACGTTGAATTGCGCTCAGGGGTGTTGGCTGCCAATCGGATATACTAGACGCTGAACAAACTTCTCGAATCGAAGGATTTTTGACCTCGTATGTGTGGAAGGTTAATGGAGGAGCCGCTACAATGACGAGCTCTACGAGCTGTACGGTTATCTCAACCATCGTGCAGCGAATTAGGCTCGTCAGGCTCTGGTGGGCTAGTCATGTCATGAGAATTGCACCGGACGACTCAGCCCGTAAAATCCTTTTTGGCCGTCCACATGGAAAGAGGAGGCGTGGTAGGCCCAAATTGAGATGGAGTGAAGGCGTTGATGAGTCCGCACAGAACGGCCGAGATATTGTATTGGATTGGCAGATTACGGCACTAGACCCTGAGCGGTATTGGGGACTGTTGTACCTGGCCGAAACCGTAAAGCGGTTGTAGTGCCTGATAAGTAAGTAAGTAAGTCTAACACCTATTCGATTTTAGCTTTTGCGATATGTCCACTGGACAAAAATTTAAGTTTTACTTTACTACCAATACCGTAACTTCTCAGTTAAGTTTATCTCCACGCCTGTTTGTCGTTACCTCCGACCGATTTGCATGCCCAATCGCCCAATCGTTAGGATGCTCCGGCCTGACGAAAATTATTGGAGCGATCATACTTATTGCTACCACATCGATCGTAACATTTCCTTTCGATCAAAATATACATTTTTGTTCGGTGTTGCACGGAGCTACACGAAAGCAAGCTGCGAGAAGAATGTCTTGGGGAAGATGCAATGCCAAACCAGACGCGCAGAATAGGTTATTGGCATATTGAGTTGTACGATGCAAATCCGTGATGATGGTGATGATGATGGCTTGTGTGCTCTAGTGCCGGTTACGTTATGGTGATAGCTTCCAACCCGCGCGTGCAGTGTTTAGATAGAAAGTCAATCATTAGCAATCATTGCGCGTGATGGAAGGAAAGTAAATGCCACTTCGGTTTCTCCCCTTTTCCTTTCCTCTCGGGTTTCGCTTCACGCTCATGCACCACCACCATCAGCTTCTATCGATAAAGTCGTTGAAGTGTCTCGGTTTTGCGAAATCTCCCCTTTCAGGCCCGGTATCGTTTACGTCTGGTGTGTGGGGAAATACACGAAAAGCAAAAATAGATTAGTAGATAGGTGCAAAGAAATTGCATTCGTGTCTGATGGTTCCAGTGGACAAAAGTTCATTGGACTGCCCGATGGGCGGGCGGGGCAAGAGTGGTGGGCCTAAAGCATAGTGGATCGAAATTGGACGCTGCAAGTGTTACAAGTGCGTATGATATCTGAAAGCAAGTTAGCTTCTTGTTGCTTCCGTTCTCGTAGCACCGTCATCATCTTTTCATCACAAGTAATCGAGACCCGTCACACTTGGCACACGCCGCTTTCGGCGATGTATCACTGCAAAGCTCCTGAGGTTTTGAAGCTTACCATCCAGAGATAAAGAGAGGGGAAAAAAAGGTGCAAGTTGCCACCGGTTGCAACTCTTTGCTCACTATGTTTGACAGCACCGTGTCTTCACTTTCACGTTTGAAAAGAAATAGGAATTTCAAAATATGCATTGCGTTTGTGTGCAGCAAGAGATTTTCTGCAGTGGTGCCTGTGCTTTCCTTTGAGGCGTGATTTATGTGGCTCTTTTTCCTACCGTACACCGGTACAGCGACGTTGTGGATAGGTGAACAGTGAGAGTGGTAACTAAATATATAAAAAGCAAAGGAAAAAACAACCCAACATGGCAATAGGACGACACACACATGGTACATATTTGCTTGGTTTGTTTTGTTGGTCGCAATTCGCGAACTGGGTGCATGTGTTAAGGCGTTGCAAATGGTGCGTGCTTTGAAGCCGTTTGCATTTTTACGCTTATCCGTTTAAGCGAGCTGTGTTTGTGTGCTTTTGTTTATAACATTGGCGAGGCGAGATTACATTGTGGTGAATGAATGTGGATGTAATTTCATCCAAGCGAGTTTGTAAGCGTAGGGATGATATCGAAGCTTTTTGCGATATACCTGGAAAAATACGATACCGGACGAAGTTCTGAAGTACTGACATGATTAAAAGTTTTTATTTAATTCAAAATCATCATTAAGTATTTCGATGCAATGGTAGTAGAGTAGTAATGTGGATGTAAAGTAATGATTTTGATATATTTTTTAAGTTTTCTAACATAAATCCAGGTTTATTTTGTTAGGCAAAGTGTCATCTGCAGCATCTGTTTTGCCACTATGTTCATAGTGAGGTCCTTTGCGTGAAGAAAATTATTACACCTAGGTTTAACGTACATTCTAATACTACGACAATCTGGATTTAACTTGTTCTTTAGGTTCCTCAAAAGACTTTTGAGGAATTCCTTTGAAATTCTTTCGTATCTTAAGTTAAGCAGTAAAATGGAAGCCATATTATGATTTAAACAAAACGAAAATAGTATTTTTCTTGCGACCACAATAAACAAACAGTAAGCTTTTGAATTAAAATTAAAATTAATGAAATAATTGAAAGTGAAATGATACGTTTATAATGAACGAAACGAAAACAATGCCACAAACGTTCAACCAGCTTCCATTTCTGCTCCACTATGGTAATAAAACTGTTACAAGTTGTTTTTAAACCCTAGGGTGTTAATATACGATTCTCCTCGTGACGTTCCGTGACGGATGCTTTCCTTTTTTTCTGTGTGTTTCCCATCTATTTTTGCCATTAATAACCTATCAAACGGGCCGTTAGTCAGCCGTTCGGTTAAGGGAGAACCGACACCGGAATGATGGGTTTTAAATTTGGTCATAAAACAATTTAACCTGTTCCACATTAATGGCGTGCGTGTGTGCGGATGGTTGGGAATGGGTGGAATGGGCGATTTTTCATTCCACTTTAATTCTGCTAAACCCTTTTTCTTCTAGCGGAAGTGTGTCATTTTTGAGACCTTCCAACACATAACAGGCATGAACCAGAGCCACAAACAAACCTTGCATGAGAGCGACTGGAGTTGAACCATTTGATAATGGTACAACATTCGTCAACACACGCACCACCTGTGTGTGTCTCTCTGGTGCTCGTGTGTGTTTGCGTGCCATTTAGATAGGTGGACGGCCCTAGGACGGCTGCTTTAAGAAATGTGAATGAGCGTATAACAGGCAAACGCTGCAATGAATGGTTGTGATCTCCCCGCGAAGTATGCTGAATGTATATATTTTTTTTTTACTTCTCCTTAAGAGTTCTTCTATGATCGCGCAGTTGGTATTCGTGCAGTCGGGTGAAGTTGTTGTGGCAAAGCAACTGCGCGATAGCCACCGCCGATCGTTGCTGTGATCGTGTACTTATCGCATTGGCTCCACTCCACACCACCATTCGAACTGAGAAAAGCCTGGGATGTGTGTGTGTGTGTGTGTGTGTGTGTGTGTCTCGAAAGCACAAACAAACTCACGCCAATCGCGATCCACATCCAACACACCCAACCAAACGCCGAGCTGCCTTAAATAAAAAGCAGCATGACTGCTCGGCTGTCTCGGTGGTTCGGTGAGGTTCGGAATGTGTCCAATTTCAAATGACGGTGGGCAACAACCGGCACGTGAGAGGGTCCGTCTTTCTACTGCCACCATCCAAGGAGTGGTTTGCCTGTGAGGCTTTTTTGTCGAGTTGCGATTGTCGCGAAGGTAGTGGCCCAACGGATCTGTGGATGGTGGTGTGCCCTTAGGGGCGCACACTGTATGTGTTGTCTAATTTGGTTGTCGCTTGCAAATGAGTGGCGACGATGAGGGAGAGACCACCCTTGAAGGCACGGTGTGACCTTCCACGGCTTTCTCCAATCCTGGGAGATCCAACGAGAGAACCAGATAGATCGAGATCAGTAGGAAGTAACTTTTTTTTTTACCTCCATTTCTTCACTTATACTTCCTGCCGTTCACGACCATATGTGGCCACATTTTCACCTGATTTAATTCTGTTTTGCCTGTAGTTTTGTCTCTTTCTTTCTTGCTGTCTTTCACTTGTTACGCACCTCGTCCGCTTCCGTTGCGTTTAGATTGGAATCGATAGAGATCGGGTTGTCGAACCACCTACCCTCGCTTCTGACACACGCGAACTGTATTGCCGGGCCCGCTACAGAGCATAAGTTTGATTGAGCTAATCGGTTTGTTAGCTTTTTGCTCCGATATTTTCCCTTTCCAATCTAATTCACTTTCAGCGACCGGTGGACGTACGCAATAAGTGGAGAGCCTGTGATGGTTATTGGTTAGGAGAGGATAAGATAGAAATGAAAAAAAAAAAAAATGGAGGAAAGTGCCGTTCGGTTCGTGTTCGCCGCGTTCGTTAGCCTGTTACGCATTATTGGCGCATTGGAATTTAATTTCATAGAAATTAATTTCATCTTCTCATGACTGGCTGCTGCAGTCATTGTGTATGTGTGGGTTGATGCGGAGTTTGGTGGGGCGCCCATTGGTTTCCGTGGATGCACACACATACTCACACGCTTCAAGAAGTTAGCGGTTTTCGCTCAAGATTGACATGTGAAGCTGACAGGGAATGTGTAGTTTTCTATCTACTCCGTTGGGAGATTTTTCTGTCGCCTTCTAAAACACCTTTGCCAAATAATACATAGGAAAGGCGTCACCAGTTATTCGCTAGCCCTTGGTACGCTCGATTTCGGCGTTTGTGGCGAATGAGAAATGGCTGATGAATGATTTTTATTCCTTTAATTACCTTGCTTCTCAATTTAACTTCAAGACATTATTCAACATGTTCAAGGGCAGAGATAAAGAAGAAACAACTTTGCAGACATTTAATTTAGTATTGTCTCAAAAGGACGCTCCAAACTTATCCTGCGTCAAATCGCAATTGAAAGTACTTGCGGGAAATTTCTCACAGCTTCCAGTTGAATAGGCTAATTGTAAGTGAATTAAAGATCAGCAGAAAAAGAAAGTGCGTCTGTAATCGCTCGGCCAAGGAAGTACCCATTCCAGCCATTCCCTAAACATGGTGGACACAAAGTGCTCTCTAAGATGTAACGTCACATGCTGCGGGTGAGATATAGACCACACTATCTAGCTAGGCCGGTTCCGTTGGTTCCGTCTCCCAAGCGGGGTGTTAATCTAAATTAACCATCTAATGTAACCATTAAGATATATGGTGATGGGGTCAACTAGAGGTTGGTAAGCTGATGAGTGGAACCCATCTGCAATCTTGCCCATTCCTATACGTACACATTAACGACGTTAAATGGTCAAACCTCTTGAAAACGGTCGCCTAAATTAGTAGCTATCGTCGGGTCGATTAGTGTAACCGGTTGGGTCTTTAAATTTGGGCGCTTTTTTTTTTTTTAAACCGTGGACACTATTTGAACAGTGTAACAAATGCTTCCTTTTCATGGCTTTTGAATATCACTAGTTCGAAGCAGTTTATCGACTGTAGGTTCGGCACGTAACATCCGGGGAACTTTGGTGGTACTCTTTTGAAACGGCCACGTCCTTGAAAACAGGTATCCTTGACTGTTTGTGCAAGTGGACCCGGTAACCTGATGGGGTTTATATTGCAGGGCTGTTACAGCTGGCGCGGATTTTGCGTTTCGCGCGAATTTTGCGTTTCGCGCGGATTTGGCGCGTTTTTACTATTCATCGGCGCTGATTTTGCGGATTCCAAAAAAAATATATATATTTCAATAGAAACGGTATGACCGTATTGCCATTTAATATACCGTTCAATCAAGACTGACATACTTCTGGTTCTAATAATTTGAATTGAACGGTACAACTGACAACTGATTTTGTAGGGCATACGATGTAAAATATGATTAAATATGTGAAACATGTATTGCCCTCTTTGCCACTCACACAAAAGTCTATCATTGAAATTATTGAATACAGTTGAGAGTGTCATACAAAAAACATTCCAACTTCTCACTGTAGCACATGTGATTTTTAAATAGTTAAGAGAGAAAACATGCGGATTTTGTTGGCAGTGTGGGGGAGTGAAAAATTTCATTCATAAGAAGCATTTACTTATTTACTTATCAGGCGCTACAACAGCTTCGCAATCTTGGCTTGCTGAAATAAGCTGCTGAATAAAATCTAGCCAATAAATTTTGGCATATTAGGTGGAAGTTTCTTCCCTTTTTGCTTTATCATGAGCTTGAGTCGTTTCTCATACTAATCGCTCGCGGTACGCACCTGCTCCATCGGCATTTCATCCCAGATCATGGCAATAACCTTCTTAAATAGGTCGATAGTGTTCATTTTATACTCTCTTTGCTTAGCTAGCATGTGTAACACGCACATAATAATCGTGCTGGGAGGCTATAACATCTTATCTAAAAACTCCGTCACATGCTCTTGAAACTACGCTTGAAATATTCGTCGTCTGGGCTGGAGCGCCGTCTTGTTAGAAGATGTAATGGCCCGCTCCATAGAAACTCTGAAGTGCCGGTGCCAAAACCTTCTGCAAAACCTCGGTTTTGTTGAACACGGCGTTAATTTTGAGGTTTTTTCGATCCCGATAACGTTTTTTTCGAAACCAGTGGGACCTTCCCACGGCTGGATGGAACCTTGGGATGTTTATTTGGGACGGGGGGATGTTGGCCAACATGGGCGCTCACAGCCGAGCATTTTGAACATTGTACGGTAACTCCAAAACGAAGAGCTTCTGTTCAGAAAATACGAACTCCTGACCTGCATGCGTTCGTGCGCGAAAGTATCATTTTGCATCTGTGTAGCCTCTTCTTCTTTGCCAGCATGTAAAGTCTATGTACTTTCCGTACTTTACATTTATTCGGCACCACGTGCATCAGTTAAGCTATACCTGATACTAAAGCTGATACCAAACTCATTCACAGAATACACAGAATTCTCCTTCTTCTCTGGCACTACAACCTCTGTATGATGTATGTGTGTCTGTCGAACTGTTTCCATAATTTGCCGGAAACGCAAATGTTCGATGCATAAGTACGTGGAATCGTGGTGTTTGAGTTGCTTTCGTATTGGCGCGGATTTGAAATTCTGGCGCGGATTTGAAATGGCTTGGCGCGGATTCCGCGGATTTAAAATTGAGAGTTTTGTAACAGCTCTGATATTGTAACACATTACAAAGGCCAGTTTGATCGTTACGAATCGCACAGGAAGATGGTACACCCGGTAGATAGTATCTCACTTTTGACCTCTTCTTGAACTCCGACGCGTACTGTACGAGTTATTTCACGCAGCATCTCTCTGCTCCCTCAATCTCCTAGCCTGTGTGCGCGCGTACCATTCACTTCTTGGGGGAAACTGTGGGTAAGCAGGAAAAGCACTCGAAAAAAATACCTAGTCCCCACCGTCATCTTGTAATTCCACTGCTCGGTGCCATGTGTCTGCACTCTATTGATTACGTAAAGAGATACCGCTACGCATTCGAGATCGTTGGAACCGATCGTTTTCAACCGTATCGCGTATCGCATTACCGGTCACTCGCATTCGAGTCATTGTGTGTGTGCGTTGTACGCTCTCCAACCCCAAACTAACCTGTCGTCGACAAAGTGGTGTGACCAAAAGCGTTTTGCAATGGCCAGTAACAGCTTCATCCGTGGTTTAGCCTTTTGAGAGACAATGTTGTTTGAAATAGTACAGCATGGGCTACCTTGGGGATGTGCAATACAGACCGATCGGAGTTGCATGTTTCGAAATGTTGGAAGAAATACAAAAGAAAAGGATGCAAGTGCAATGTTTTTAATTTGTTATAAAGTAATTTTAATGTTGCCCACAACTGATTTCAAACCTATAGCTCACGAAACATTTCTAGAATCCTTCAGATGTGAAATGTATGAGACACGTGTACTGCATGTCCAAAACCGACATTCTTTCGTTCTCTTTAGAAACGTGGCTAAGGGGTGCGAATGTAAGACGAACAAATTAGAACAAATCTCCATCTTTTGCCTCCCCATCTTTACAAATATTGCAGTTCTTTGGCTAGTAGTTGCTCGTCTTGTGTAGCTGCAGCAGTAATGCACTACTGTGGCTTGGAAAGCTGAACTGTGTACGCACGTTAATTTAACGCCAATCAATTGTTTCTGCTTTTTTGTTTATTGGTGTACACTTTTGTACACTACCCTTTCGCTTCAGCACACTCGCGTGTCGCGGAATGGCGGTGGCAAACAACAACATAATTTCGCTCCGCCCGGTACTATTGCGGGGCGCCCAATTGGGTTTCACAGTTTTATTAGCACGAATAATGTGCATTGTTGTTTTGGGGGGGAATGTTTGTGTGCGTGTGTGTGTGGAATGGGAGAATGTTTGAGAGATTAATTGGTTTCTGGGTGCAATGTTTACCCGAAAGCGGGAAATTACGATTAGCAACTTAACGAAGGATAATCGTTTAATCGTGAAGAGGGTTTTTGCGTTTATTTACGCCATCCGCGTATTGCACTCTGGCCAAGCTGTAACGAAACGATGTGGGTGTGTTTTCTTTATGTTTTAGAAAAAAAATGAGTAATTTGTTCTTTTTGGGCCATAGAAAATGCAATTTATATTATTTTCCTATCAAACAAACTTTCACTGTATTGATTTTAGTTACTTTGGCTGGCTATGCCGAAAATCATTCGGCTTTTATGTATGAGCGTGATAGACATTATTTATTGCTAAAGATAAATAAACACTTTTACACCTTTTCTTAACGAACTGATTAGGGTGGGGTGCATGTAAATATCCTAATCATACCGTTACAATTTCGTGCCCGTTTGCTGATCTTTTCTGTTCGGACGTGCCGACATCCGGCGGTTGTTGGTCTATCTAGCTTTTCTAAACATTTATGCTATAAGTTCAATTATATCAGCCACACATAAACACGATTAAGGATCGCACAGCCATAAACATAACTAATATGATTTATCTTTGCTTTTTCTCTGTTTCAGGTTCATCCAAAACACACTACAACGGTTGGACTCTATCGTCGTTTGCCTTTGGTGGATAATTTATTGCACTACTCCACTATTGCCAACAAACAAGCCACGAGAACTTCTAAAAGCAATAGCAACCATCATCAAAATCCTAGAACAACCGTTAGGCTTTCTAGAGAAACTGTAAACAGTGAAGATTCTGCATTATTTTGCAAGTTGTCCGACCTTGCCTCGTATCGGCCGTTGTGTGCTACTGAAAATGGCACCCAGAGAAGATGTGCTCGAGGAAGCTGACCCCATCTATTGCGATTGCAACGACGTTACTGCAGCCCTGAACCTCACCGATAACGTTTGCGCAGTAGCAGGAGGACGGTGCCGGTTGAATAATTATGGTCATCTTCAGCAACAGCACGGATGCACGAAATCTGCGACCACATCGCGTTGGATCGAATCCACGTCTGCGTCCCCATCAGGACAACAGTGTATGATAAGAGTAAAGGGTTCGGGCAATCTGTTTTCGATCAACTTTACACCAAGTTTTCTAACGAGTTGCGTATAGAGTACTGCGTTCAGAAAAGTGGTAATGTGTGATTAGTTTACTCGTATTGCTCAAGAGACGCTACGGAAAAATCGTAGTGATATAGTGCGAAAAAAATTGTTAGTTACGTTCGAGATTTGCACAGCAATCAGTAAAACGTAAATACTCTTTGCAAGCTCCAGAAAGTAGAGGTTTTAGCCGGGACCGCAACAGCAAAAGATAAGGTTCGAGGATATTAAGTGATACCGGTACGGGTGTAGATAAGCGCGAAGGTGCGTTAATCGTTCTACCTGTTACACGCGCAAACACTCGTTACCGTCGGGTGTACTACAGCTGTGCAGATTTTCAGAATAATCTAGTGCTTTCGAGTGCACACCGTCGCCTGGATAAGAAAAGTGTAAGATATAAAGCAGGAAAAAAGAGCGTATTCTGCAAGATCTGCAAGTGAATCAAGATACACACCTGCCTACAGTGTTTTCAAAATGTCGTTCCTAAACAATCTGAAGAAGGTGTTCCACCTGGGCAGTGGGGAGGCGAAGAAAAAGCGCATCTTTAACAACATCCGTATGGACACGGACCCGGCCGATTTCTGGGACATGATTGGCGAGCTTGGTGACGGAGCGTTTGGCAAAGTGTACAAAGCACAGAACAGGGAAACGAAACAGTTGGCTGCGGCCAAGATGTGCACACTGGAGGACGAGGAAAATCTGAGCGATCATATGGTCGAGATCGATATCCTGTCCGAGATCAAGCATTCAAACATTGTTGGTCTGTATGAAGCGTTCTCGATCGACGACAAACTGTGGGTGAGTAATACAAATTTGTGAAGATTCGTCCAGTTTTCCTGTGTCCAACTATTCAGTTTTGCTGTCACAAAAAGCATATAGGCATATGGCAGGAGAGCACGTTAATTTTGGCTCAGTATTCGTTGTTTTTAAAGCACCTTAACATCAACATGCGCGATAAATCTTCGAGCAGTTGACGTCTTCGTATATACACGTCCTTATCTTTTCCATAATTTTAGAACACATTGTTAAGCCCTACAGATGGAGAGAAAAAAATGCTATAATAGATTGTGAGTAAGTTCATTCATTCAGACATTTTTGGTGAAGTAATAAGATACATCGACAACGAGAGACAAGTGTGTATCAGCTGATGCGATCGTGATGCACTTTCCAGATTCATATGGAAATATACCTGCTGTATCATATTTCTAGACGAGATATTTCCATCCGTCTCCCGTTTCTCTTTTCATGCTGGCATATAAGTTGATGCACAGCAAAGTAGAGCCGCTGAAATCGTTTCATTCATAAACGTTCAATGTGATTTTTGCTTGCATCTTTTCTAGCGCAAGCAAATAGGCCGGAAAGTGGATCCGTTAGCAAGGGGGGGGTTTCGTTCGGATGGTAGATGTGGGCGTTGCTGGCGAAGTTGGATGAAGGGTTTTTGCTTTTGCATGGTTTGAAAGCATTTCAGAATGTTAATCGTTCTTCGTGTTTGTATTTTTCCATGTTTGCTGCTTGCAGATGCTGATAGAATATTGTGATGGTGGTGCCTTAGATAGTATTATGGTGGAGCTGGAGAAACCACTCACCGAGTCGCAGATTGCTTACGTATGCAAGCACATGTGCGCTGGACTGAACCATTTACACAAGAACAAGGTGATACACCGGGATTTGAAGGCCGGCAACGTGCTGCTGACAATGGACGGTGGCGTTAAACTAGGTTTGTTGTTTGCTGCAAAAGAAGGTGAGGGCGTTGTGCGAAGCTAATAATAATGAACGATACGTTTTCCCGTTTTATTGCACGCGTAGCGGATTTCGGAGTTTCGGCCAAAAACAAGCACACGATGCAAAAGCACGACACCTTTATTGGGACGCCGTACTGGATGGCACCGGAGCTGGTGCTGTGCGAAACTTTCCGGGACAATCCGTACGACTTCAAGGTCGATATCTGGTCGCTCGGCATTACGTTGATCGAGTTCGCTCAGATGGAACCGCCGAATAGCGAAATGTCTCCGATGCGAGTGTTGCTCAAAATACAGAAAAGCGAACCGCCCAAGCTGGACCAACCGTCGAAGTGGTCGAAACACTTTAATGATTTCCTAGCGCGTGCGCTGGTGAAGGTAAGATGCAACTGTGCAAAACTATCAAATAGGTATTAATAATAATTCCTTTCCTTATTTTGTTTATCAAAACAGGATCCTCAGCAAAGGCCGTCAACTGACGTGCTTATGGGACTACCGTTCATTAGCGGTAATCTAGACTCGAAACCCATCAAAGACCTTTTGCTCGAGTATAAGGCTGACGTCGTCGAGGAGGAACTGGTGGACGAGGAAGCAGAGGTGTGTATAAAAGGATCCTTATGGAAGTTCGCCAAGTGTACCTTGCGAATAGTTGGACACAGGAAAACTGGACGAGGAAGCAGAGGTGTGTATAAAAGGATCCTTATGGAAGTTCGCCAAGTGTACCTTGCTGAAGGACAGCTTCCTTCTGCTGAATGTACCTCGTCTTAGGGAAACAAACCCAACACTACAAAATGATATTGCATTTTCTTTACCAAATGTTATCTTTAATCCATCCTTTTCTTTTCCATTCTATCGCACGCTGCCTCAATAACAATACTAATAACATCATCGCGCCCATTTAAATGTCCTATGGTCTTGTTTCTTAAAATTTCGAACAATGAATCTGCTAACAAACAAAACGATATTTGTTGACACGACACATAAACATTAGAAAGCTAAACGACAAGCAAAACGCAGATCGCTCTATCAGAGGGTTGGTAAGTTTTGTCAGACTAGAGCGTTTTGCCCCGTAACAAACCGGCAGTCCGATTTTGAGCAACTCCTTTCTTGCGCGAGCAATGTGTGATACTCTTCGTTTTTGGCTTGTGTGTGTGTGTATGTTATTTTTCATTATTTTATAAGTTGAGTTATAATGAACTGTGGTAACGCAGTTTATTTGCACACATCCTTTTGTAGATCTTTCCAAATTAACGTTACGTGTACTATGATTTGAATTGTGTCTCATGGGTGTGTCAGTATGAGAGAGTGCAAATGTTTGTCTAATTTGAAGTCTCCGATCGTATTTGTTCGCTTTTCGTGCGTAACCTTTCGGGATTAAAACGTTTGAAACATCCCATATATCCCTGGATTCCGTACTTAGAGAAAGGAAAATCGGCCTGTAGTGCGTAAACGTCTAGTCTGGCAATAGTTCCGTAGTGTTTATCATGTTTGTTGTAGAAATTACTAAGTTTGTGTTGAATTTATCTGCAGTCGCATGTTATTTATTTGTTTTTTTTTTATTTCAAATTAAGGAATATCATAAATTTAATTCGATAAAACCATTTTTTTACATTGTATGTATTTTTGTATGCATGCAAACGAATATAGTTTACAAAATCGCCTTTAATTTTTGCGTACGAATTTCATTTTGCATCTACTAAAAGTTCTATTTAGAAACAAAAGGCTTCGCGGTACAAGTATGCAAACTAATATGTTTTTGCCAATTTTTTTCATTCATTAGGAACCCCGCAATTCTGCTCTTCCGCTCGACTTGGATGATGATTCGTCGTCTTTACAGAGTCAAGAAACTGACAAGCGTAAGTTAATACCGTTTTATTTAATTGAAAGAATCTGCATTAACGGTTTCGAATCAGTTCCAGATACACCTACGTCCCTATCGAAATCGTCCAGGGATTCGAAAGAGTCTACTCCCGTTCCTACCACTGAAGATGATCCCAGCAAAACGAAAATTGGCCCAATACCGACTCCTGTCGGTGCGGCAGGTCCGCCGGGCACGGTCCCGCTGGAGAAAACACCAGCCACTGTTGAAACTAAAACGGAAATCAAAAAATCCCAACCCACGCCGTCGTCAATCGTGCCGGCTACCGCCGCATCGGCTGCCGGTGGAGAGATTCCACCGCAACAAACGATCAAAACGTCTTCTTCCTCATCGAATATCAGTGGCGGAGCGGTAAATGTTCCCACACCGGTGTTGCCGGTGCCTAAAGAAGTCGTCGCTGAAGTACCACCAACACCTCTCCCCGCGGGCGAAGTGCATGCGGAGCCGGTGGTTGGTATTGAACAGAGGAAGACAGCGGTTGCTGGCGGAACGGCTAATTCTTCCGCCATCAAAAAAGGACCGGCACCTCCTCCACCACAAACACCAACATCCCCAACGGCGAAGCAACAACCTGCAATGTTGCTGCCGTTCGATGGATCCGTGTCCAAGGATGTGGTTCCACCAACGCCGCCGGAAACTCCACAAACACCACCGGAAAGTGATGCCACGGTCAGGGCACTCGATCGCCCAGATGCAACGGTGCTGAGCGGTGCAATGCCTCCGCCACCTCCGGCTCTGATGCGGATGGGAAGTAGCGGTGTGATTGAGGAGCAGCAGCAAACAAAGTCGCCCCGTAAGGAGCATGCACCGACGCCACCGTCAGATAGAGAGAGTTCAAAGGCTTCCACCCCAACAAGCGCTAGATCAACTGTCAGCAGCGTCCATGAGCGTCCTGCGTCACCGAAAGCAAATCAAGCATTTGCTCCATCTAGTAATAACAATGTGTTCTAAATTTATGGAAAAGATAAGCATCCGCATTCTGCTTCCCTACCGGAGGAGGGTGCAGTTGACGAGGGAGTAAAAATGATTACCTCCACCTCAACGCCATCCGCTGTACGAAACCAATTACCGCATCATGCTACCTTGATGAACAGTTCGTCGTCTTCCTCAACCACGTCCATCACCATCAACGATGCGACCGTACTGTCCGACCCATCGAACAGCTTAGCAAGTAACGTGGCACAGGTGACGGTTGTCACCAGCCATCCACCGGTGATCATCGATAATTCTATTCCCCTACCACCAGCGGCGGCAGCAGTTGCATCTTCCGGCACATCTTCGTCTGCCTCGTCGACGAAATCGTTCGGTTCATCGCAGCAGCGCCGTTCCCGTGTCATATCTCCACCGGGTACAGGTACTCACGATGAGGTGATTATCGTCTCCAACGAACTGAACAAAACGCATGTCAACGAATCATCGACGGATGATGACTTTCAGTCGTTGGACAGCCTGGAGAATGTTTCTCCACGTCATCATCCTATTCGAACACCATCACAATCAGCAGCAGGTGGACGAGCGATTGCGCGAAAGCTGGACGAAAGCGAAGTTCTGATTGTTAGCTCCGGCTTTGACGATCGGCGGGACCGAGTGCTGCTGGTGGATGATATGAACGCTGGATCGCCGGATCGCGATGTGGTTGGGTACGCGGACGGTGATCTGTTTAATGCAAGCAGCAATAATTTACTAAATAACAGCAGCAAACTGTTGCTGGACACTAGTCATGTATCGGTAGTAACGGTGGGCGAGGAAGAAATTAAGGTGAAGGACTCCTCGCAGCATCATCCGCAGTTGATCAATAATCCGCATACATCTCCACATCATTACCATCACGATTCCACCAGCGACCTGTCGAACGTGAGCTGCGGTCCGAGCGAATCGAGTGATGATGTGAAGGTGGACATAGTGGTGGGGGTAGGCGGTCGTCAGCAGGTGTCCCAACAGCAGCAACAGGCTCAGCATCATTTGCACCAGCAGCAAAGATCACCCTCCGGTTCCTCGTTATCGCTTCCAAGCCAAACGGGCAAAGGCGTCGTTAGTGGAGGCAGTATTATCAATGGTAATAGATATAATGGTGTCACTGAGTTTCACGAGAGCCGCGAGGACGTTAGTATAATTGTGAATAAGCGAAAGATTGAAAAGTCTCGGATTTCACCGGACAGCAGTGTCGGTTCGCTTGATGGCGGTGGATCGGTTCGTTCGGCAAGCACGCCCATTCATGGTGCGGCGGCTGGCGTTGTGATCGCTGGCAACCATCATCAACGAACGGGTAGCAGTGGCACAGCTCCATCAACAGTATCGACGAAGCATCTACAAGATCGCAGCGATGCGGAAAGTATTGCAACCACCACTAGTCATGATAGTCGCGAGCATGCAGCGGTCGAGCTGGACGAAGAGGTGACACTCCGAAGGAAGCCACTTTCTTCGATTGATCTTGAGGATGACAAGGTATCACCTTCCGTCGGAGGAACAGTATCATCCGGATCGTCCACCTTGGTTAGCAGTGCCGGCGGTAACAGTGTTGCTACGGCGACAGCAGCAGGATCACTTGGAGCTGCTGGTGCTGCTGGTACTGGTGCTGCTCCCGCTGCAGCTGCCACCGGTGGTAATGGTACGGCTGGCATTAGGCAGAAAGCTAACCGTAACATTACCAAGGAAGAATTGCATCTGCAAAACCTGAAGAAGAAAACGCGCAAACGAACGCGTAAATTTGAGATCGATGGGGTACAAGTGACGACCACCACAAGCAAAGTGATCTACAGCGATGAGGATAGTAACAAACTGTACGATGATCACCTGTTCCGCAAGCAGGAATTACGCGAACTGAAAATGCTACAGAAGCAGGAGAAGAAACAGTTCTATGATCTGCAGGGTAAGGAAGCGATCGCCAAAGAGCAACAGGAGAAAAAGTTCGAGCAGGAACGATTGCAGCTCGAGCGTACGTTCGAGGCGGACATGGACGTGCTGGCCCGCCAGCATCGACAGACGGTGGAGAAATTCGAACAGCAACAGGAAGCGGAACTGCGCAATACATCCAAGAAGATCAGGGCGGAGCAGGAGCGAGATTTGAAACTGGTATGTTTTTGGCATGATTCAAGTCGCCCGGTCGAACGTTTAAAATGAAGATCATCAATTTAAATATTTATTTTTTCCTCATTCTTATATTATTTAGTTCCGCGACAGTTTGAAGCAGGAAATACGGTTGCTCAAGCAGGAGGTCGACTTACTGCCAAAGGAAAAGCGAAAAGATGAGTTCCGCAAGCGGAAAACACAGATGGAGTTTGAGCATGAGGAGCGTGAAAAATCGTTCCTGTCGTCGCTGTCAGAAAATCACGAGCTGGCACTGCGACGAATTAGCGAAATTTATCGCGAAAAGCTGTCCGCTACCGACAAGGGTTATCTGCAACAGAAGCAAACGGTAATTAGTTTAGTTTTTTTTTAAATTAATTTAGTATGACAGCTTAAGGTTAAGCTTAAACATCAATGTACTACAATAATGGAATACATATATACTCCATGCATGAAAGAGCCTCCGAATGTAGACCGTACTATCATAGGCCTGCATTGGGCACTGCCGTTTAAGCGAAAACAAAAGCAGTTTTGTTTAACCCAATCCTCGATCAATTTCTTTTCAACATATTACGCACATGTTTTGATTGTGTAAAATGTCTTTTTATTTAATTTAACCTCTTAACACAATATGCAGAATAAAAAGAAATTAACTAATCGTTTTTACTTTATAAATAATTGACCATACCAGGCAATGCGAACGCGGGAAGCGATGCTGTGGGAGCTTGAGGAGAAACATATTCACGACAAACATCAACTGGCGAAGCGTCACGTGAAGGACATATGTTTCATGCAACGGCACCAGATGATTATCCGTCACGAGAAGGAATTGGATCAAATTAAGCGGTAAGAGGCGTGATCGTGTTTTTTTTGTGTGTGTGGTGGTTCTCTCTAATTGTGTACGTTTTTTGTTGTCCAATATTTTTGCGCCCACAGTATGATCACCCGGAAGGAAGAGGAACTATTGAAGCGGCAAACAATCGAAAGGCGAGCACTGCCAAAGAGAATCCGTGCCGAACGGAAGGCTCGCGATATGATGTTCCGTGAATCGTTGCGCATTTCGATGACCACTGATCCGGAGGTGGAGCGGGACAAACTGAAAAAGGTAACAATGTCGATCTGCGATCTGTGCATCTAACCCGAAGAGAACGCATTTGTGTGAGGTAATTAATGGAATTATGCTCTTTTCTTTATCAAATGTGCGCAGTTCCAAGAGCAAGAGAAGAAACGATACAACCAGGAGCAGTTGCGTTTTGAAACAAAGCACAGCAAACAACTGGAAGAGTTAAGAGCTACATCCGAGGGGTCGATTAGGTAAGTGTGTGCGATTGTAGCGTTACGTTACGTTATTAACAAAAGCAGTTTTGTTTAACCCAATCCTCGATCAATTTCTTTTCAACATATTACGCACATGTTTTGATTGTGTAAAATGTCTTTTTATTTAATTTAACCTCTTAACACAATATGCAGAATAAAAAGAAATTAACTAATCGTTTTTACTTTATAAATAATTGACCATACCAGGCAATGCGAACGCGGGAAGCGATGCTGTGGGAGCTTGAGGAGAAACATATTCACGACAAACATCAACTGGCGAAGCGTCACGTGAAGGACATATGTTTCATGCAACGGCACCAGATGATTATCCGTCACGAGAAGGAATTGGATCAAATTAAGCGGTAAGAGGCGTGATCGTGTTTTTTTTGTGTGTGTGGTGGTTCTCTCTAATTGTGTACGTTTTTTGTTGTCCAATATTTTTGCGCCCACAGTATGATCACCCGGAAGGAAGAGGAACTATTGAAGCGGCAAACAATCGAAAGGCGAGCACTGCCAAAGAGAATCCGTGCCGAACGGAAGGCTCGCGATATGATGTTCCGTGAATCGTTGCGCATTTCGATGACCACTGATCCGGAGGTGGAGCGGGACAAACTGAAAAAGGTAACAATGTCGATCTGCGATCTGTGCATCTAACCCGAAGAGAACGCATTTGTGTGAGGTAATTAATGGAATTATGCTCTTTTCTTTATCAAATGTGCGTAGTTCCAAGAGCAAGAGAAGAAACGATACAACCAGGAGCAGTTGCGTTTTGAAACAAAGCACAGCAAACAACTGGAAGAGTTAAGAGCTACATCCGAGGGGTCGATTAGGTAAGTGTGTGCGATTGTAGCGTTACGTTACGTTATTACAAGCATTGCGGCGGAAAACATATCAAGCACAAAAACTGTCAAGCACAAAGTGACTATTGCCGCCAGGCTATGCATTGCATTGGTGGGTCCCATCGTATTCATGGTTTATTGTTTCACGTTTCTTACGCCTACAGGGAACTGGAGCAACTGCAGAACGAAAAGCGGAAGCAGCTGCTTGAACACGAAACTGCTAAACTTCGTGAATGTGACGAAGCGTTGCAAAAGGAGTTGCGCGAATGGAAGGCGCAACTGATGCCCCGTAAACAGGTAAGTGCGAGACAGGCAAGGCTTGGGCACGAATGTACTTTCCACTCAATAAAGAAGTTGGGAAGAGTGTTGTAGGAACAGCAAACGATATGTACCGGTTTAAGAGCGCTGAAACACAGTGAACGAAACATTTAAATTTTTGGTAAAATATTCTTTTTCAAATTGAACGACACATCGCTGACGTATTGCAACATAAACCATATGTTCGGTAGTACATATTATATTTTAATATCTATTTGAACAATCTTCTTTCGGAACGATTAACGGGATAATCAAGAATATAAAATATTGGCTTTAATAGTGCTCGAAAGTAATCTATTTTGTAAACTAAAATGACGTTAGTACAATACTACTACAACGGCGCCTAGCTTCTGATATGTATGTTTCGTTAATCGTTAATCGGTATATAGTGACGAATGAATGGTGTATAAAATGGTATTTTAGCATGTGTTTCGTGCAGATAAAAAAAAAACTAATTGGCTTTTTAACAGATGTAATCCATTTTCAGCGTAACCGACTTGTATTTCAAATAACATTCGCTGTACAGTTGAACTAACCGTAATGAAATATATTTTTCCTTCCTCTTTTTCTTATGCCTCTACCGAAACACTCGAAAACATGTGCAACACAAAACAACACATTATGTTCCTCACACACACACATACACATACACACTCCACCACACACACGTACATAAAAAATGTGTCCCACTGGACTACATTTCCTTTGCTCTCTTCCAACACGGCATCCAAATCCCAATTTCCCCCGGCTCCAACGCCTTATCTGCCGACGCGGGACGCGGTATGTTGTAGGCCATTGAGAAGCATCTAAGCCGCATGGTGGACGAGTACGAGGACCGTTGGGGTCCGGTCGATCGCCGCGAGTTTGATGGCGATTTTACCGTGCCGCCGGAGCTGCGCAATCGCACCAATTCCCTCAATACCCTTTCCCTCCGGCTGCTGAACATCACGCGCTCCCGTACGTTCCTAACGCTTCCCACGATGGCAAACGGTGGCGTTGCTGGTGGTGGTGGTGGATACGGTGGTGGCGGTAACGGTGGTAACACTAACCGGAACAGTATACACAGCTCGGTGCCGGATCTTAGTCGGTCCATGCCCAACACGCCCAACTCCGGGCACAAACTTTCACTCGCGTCGTCGTACGATTCGGTGCTAGAAGAGAACGAGGGTGAAAATCAACCGCCGACAGCGATGGTTGCGGGTCGTGGTGGTGGCAGAAGTGGTAGCTCTCAGTCACAGTCCGCCATCAAGTACATCCACACGAACGATCCGGTGGTGAGCGGCAATGTGCATGTGAGACGCAAATCGGAAGACATGCTCTCGGGAAAGTCGCGATCAACGCGTGTCCCGATCAAATCGTTCCTCCACTCGAACACACCGGTTGGTTCGAGTCGGAACGAGTACGGTGGTACTGCATCGTCTGCCTACTACGCCGGTGATTATGGTGGGTCCCGTGGAACACCGACCGGTCCGATGGCGTATTATTCCGACTCGAAAGACCGGGTTGTTTCGATCCGTGTGAACAATCAGACGACTAATCGGAAACCGGCAAACATGTTCGAGGGTATGACTAATCGCTCCAATATACCACAACCTTACACGACATCCGGTGGTACGATGCCCCGTCGTACGTCCGCCGGTTGGGGCCCGAGTCGTCTCGGAGACAACACGTTCACTACCGCATCCGACGCAAACATTAATCGCCTGACAACGTTCAGTTCCGCACGTGGTGGGCTTCCACTTCCTACTGCGAACGGTAGCGGCGGCGGTGGTCGCAAAACTACAACACCGGGTTTGAAACTATCACCTTCGACTCCTGTGTTACTCGCACCGAGTAAGGATGACGATACGGTGGTTTAAGCATGCTGTACGTGCCAAAGCAGCAAAGGAAATTTCATCAGCAAAACCCCTTCGTTTCAACGATGACGCATGTGCCCCGACTATAGAACCGGATGTGTGGTGTATAGCTGTGTCCGATGAACGACCATTTCGTTACAGCCACTTTTTGACATATTTGTCTACATCCATCCTGTCAATTTCCCAAAAATTCCAAGCACTACCCGTATCCTAGCCCTGAACACTCGCACACACCACATATGCTTGTTTCCAATATTCCACCGCACCTTAAACAGCATATCACGCAATCCAACATGATCCAACGTGGAGCAACTTTCAAGGACGTCAAAGGAGCTGTTTCGAGCGTACTAACCTGCTACTACTACTAACCGCACTTCGATCGAATCGTTACTAACCTGCAAGCCGATGGCAAAAGCACCTACTAATACATCTATCGTGACGCACTCTCGTGTTCTTGTTATAAAAGTAAAAAAAAAAAACTATGAGAGAAGAAAGGATGTGCAGAAGATGAACAAAACGAGTACTGTGGAAAAATAATCTTGACCATGCAAGATTTTGCGCTAGTACAATTTCACCGGAACTGAACAGAAATGAGTCTTTGGAATAATTTGAATGGAGTGCTAACACAGTACAACCGGACAACCTTCCAATACTGCCAAATCCTTCCCCTTTGCTCCTTAATTATCGTCTTCTTCAACTGTTCGATTCTTGATGCCTGACGTTATGCAATCGTCTGTTAAAGCAGGTTGGTGTTTTATAGCAGTTCCAATATTTTTGCACCTACAACATGTGCCCACCTCTTGTGTTTTGTGTTGTGCATTTGGTTGTTGATTACCGTTCGTTGTTTTTTTTTCATTTGTGTTTCATACCATTTCTGTGCTAGTTGGTTCATTGTGTTTATTAATTAAGAATTCGTTTGTTTAATTATTGTGTTTTCAGCATGATCATTGTACCGGTACTGTTGTGTTTGTGCTAATGTATTGCTGTATGTCCGTTTGAATTAAGATTATCTAGAAATCCATTTGTATTGCGCATAAGTTTGTGTTAGGTGGAATATTATTTACACAGCAAAACGTGTCCGTGGTGACAGATCGCCCATAACTGCAACATAACTCATCTCTTACGCACTGGAAATAAGTTTTGAACGTGCTGCTGCCGCCGACATACTAACACAAACCACACGTGATCTTTTGAGAGTGAGGGCGCGTGCGATCGCCAGAGCGCGAGCGTTCATATTTGATATGAATCACGGCCGCCTACTGGTAGTGATTTATCTCATTTGTTTTTCTCCACCCGGGATGTAATAAACTTGTGCAGATAATAGACATCGTCGATGTTTATGGTGAGAAGCGAAGCCTGATACTTGAAGGAAAAGAGAAAACTCGCTTACCGTTAATGCTATTTACTTAGCAGAACGAGTGCTGCTGGAGATTGTTTCACACCTTCAGCACCGTTGCAAAAGTGGTTTGCATGCATGCTGGATGCACTTGGTGAGGCGCACACAACATCTTCACACTTATCTTCGAGCATTTTGTACAGCTTGGATTATGGTTTGTCTGGCAATCTGCTTCTGCTGTTGCTATACGCACACACAAAATATATACAGTGTAAGACGATCGCTTTTGTTAACAACATTGGACGGAGTTTCATTTTGTTTATTGAAGGTACCGTGCATGTGCAGCTGTCGAATACTCTTACGAAGAGCGATTAAAAACGTTCGATGATATAATGCCTTCGATTGTATGAAGTTCACCGCGCTTTACTGGCTGCTGCTTTGATTTGTTTCTCAAGTACACACTCTTCGCTAGTTCCGCACGAACGAACGGCATAGGCATCGGTAGGACGTGTCGTTAGAACATCCATATTTACACTTGCTGCACCGTTTGCCCTTCCGATAGACGGGTCGTTCGTACAGATTACCCTCAGAATAGTTGCATACGAGATAGTACTGTGTCACCGGAAGCCCTTGCTGGATGCCTCGAAACCGTACCATCGCACACCCGATGTACTGTGTATTCGCGTGTATCATCTGTGTGAAGTGTCCTATACCGGCCTGCATCGAGTGTTTGGAGTAGCGATCGAGCAGTTTCTGACGCCCCCTGCCATACTCCATGAACCAGTGGCGTTGAAACTTTTCCAACGCCTGCGACACGGTAACGTTCATCCCGTAGAACCAATTGATGGCGAGATTTTGACCGACGGTGCGGAACTTGCGCGTATTCCGGCACTGATCGTGCTCAAAGTTGCATGTTCGTGCATTGTATTCAGCCATACGGGCCAGCTTATTATCCCAGTGCTTTGTGGATAGAGAGAGAGAGAGAGGGCGAATGAAGATATCGTTAGACATTAAAGTCACCATAATCAAGAGGGTAATGATGGAAGGTCAGAACTTACCAACTGCTCCATCGAGCTTGCCTCTGCGTAGCGGTGAAAGTATCCGCACGCTAGATTGTTCCGCAATCGGTTGTGAAACTCCAGTATCTGCGTCTGATAGTTGGGCTTCATCTTGATAAGCTTGGGATCTTTACAAGCTGGAGAAAATTTCCTACCATTGCAAACGACGTGTCGGGCGCCTGGTATCATTGGGCAGAGCTCCTTCGAGGCAGCACAGTAATCGAACGCCATGCTACCGGTAGTCGTCGCAAGAAGTAACAAGGCCCAGTATATCACAAGGAGTTGCATTTTTCTAGCGTAAGAAGGTGATCCGTTCTGAACGGGTACTATCACTGTACTGAGACAGCGTTGCGCTTCTGATCCACTTCGAGTTCTCCCATTTACTTAGGGGTGGGTTAAGAGGCTGCGTGGAAGGTGTGACAGCATACGGGTGTAACACACTCTACTTATGACACCCTTCGGATAATACGCACCCTGTGCCTTGGAAGCTTCCGCGAGCGCTAACGTCATCGATGCAGCGACAGATTGAAACGATAAGATTGATAGTGGAGACGTGCGCCGCAAATCGACGAGAAGGTTAAGGCACAAGGGGTTTTTGCAGGTGTCGAAGGATAACCGACAGTAGGAGAGTAGTGACACTTAACATTCAAGATCACTCACTACCCGCGCATATCTCTATTGCGTATCTGGCTTTCATGCGACCGCGGTTTTGTCAAATTAATTCTAAGCCATCCTTCACGACGGGAGAGAGAACACGCACGGCACATACAATCATGTTTGTTGATAAATTGTTACATCGCGTTACAAAAGTGTGGCATGAAAATGGCCAAATTATTGAAATGTCAAGCCAATGGAGGTGTAATTATTTGATGTTTAATATAGTAAGTGATCGTGACACAAAACTAAAGTGCTACGAAACCAATGCACCAATGATCTCAACCAATTGGAATTCCTCGGAAGTAACGAATTAGTGAGTCATGTTTGGGCGGTAAGCGATGGTAAAGTTATTGATGATTTGTTTGTCAACCCATTTATTAAGATGATCGATTACTACATGTGCAAAAGGTGCAGCACAATTGCACTTCACCCTCGATGGTGCGTGTATGTCCCTGAATTGGAATGCATTTTGTGCTGTGGAAGTAATCAAGGCATGGAGCATTATGCATGTGTATATTTTTGTAAACGTGCATAAAATAATCATTCGTCACTCTGACACTTTCGCGTTGCTGTCTATTCTTGAGCAAGCTATGCATGAAGTACAGAGGTAGTCCAGAGTACAGGTGGTATTGTGATAGATATCAAATCCAATAAGTAAAACATACAGGGTGTTCGAGATAAATTTAACAGTCACCTACGGAGAAAGACGAAATTTTTTTATGACAAAATTAATCATCGGGGAATTTTTGTTTGTTTTAGAAATAGTAGCTTACCATGTATTTTATTCATTTTATTCAAAATATCCGCCCTCGGCTTCTATTACGGCCTCCACCCGTCTCCGGAACCGAAAACAAGCCCTGGCGACAGTTTCGCGAGGTAGGGCCGCGAAAACGGACCTGATTTTCGACATCAGCTCCGCCTTGGTGTTGCTGGAGGTTCTGTTGGTGTCCCGTTCCACCGCGCCCCACACGAAATAATCCATTGGATTAAGATCTGGGGAGCTGGGAGGCCACACATTCGGCGCGGTGAAGTCGTTGAAATTGGCCGCCAACCATTTTATCGTTTTGGAGGCTGTATGGCACGGAGCGGAATCCTGCTGGAACACGTACGGTCTGCCGTTGGTCACTCTCGTGATTTTCATTTTCAATACCTCATGTACGAGTTCAATTTAACGTGAAAGGATTTAATATGAAAACCCAGTTTTTTGTTTTACGTATTATGGTGACGGATAGACGGATAGCCTTTAAATGTATGGTTGAAAATGGTGCTTTTTACTGTATGTACACAAATTTACACACGTTTTAGCAATTATTTGCTCGTGAATAGTGTAGCTGTGCACACAATCATCGGTATAAGTTTCGGTTTTACTTCGTTTCGTTATGTTGGTCGTAAGGTTTTACATTCCCATCGATTGTTTCTCTGTGTGGTATTGGATCAAATGTTATGTTTTACTTTATTTTCATACACTAATTTGATGTTGTTATTGTTTCATTTCTCTCTCTCTCTTTCTCTCTCCGTTTGCTATTTATTTGAACCGCTTGACCGACAAATGAACAATCATTTCACCCTTTCACCATGTACAGCGTCTCGAGGAAACATTTGCCCAGCAGCTGGACGAGATGGAACAGTTGTACGGCAACAGCCTAGTGCCAATGCCTCCCCAATCACCGCAAGCGCACGACCCACACCCGCCGCACGTACACCACCACCATCTGCTACAGGTCGGGGGGTCAACGCGGAGCAGCATTTCTTCGTATTCCGATGGATTGGGCGCATGACAGGGGGCGGCGGGCTTCAGGGCACGGTACAACAGTATCAGCGGCAGCGGAACCGGAACGAGCGGTGGCGGTGCGAGCAGCATCGGCCACAGCAGCAGCAGCTACCGGAACAGCAGCAGCTAGTAGTGTGGTCGATCGAGGAGGGTAACTGTTTGCTGCACCTGTGCTAGCACTCCGTCTGTCCCGACTGGTTGTCGATAGTAGTGTGTCCCCTGAAGTTCTGCCAGCCAATTAAGTAATATCGCCAAAATAAGAAGAAAAAAAACCAGAAAGAAGTGTTTTTCGTACGGTGGACTTTAAACGATATTTATTTTTAAGTGTCCTATAAAGGCAAAATTGTCAACAAAAAAAGCGAGTAACAAAATCAGTAGCTAATTTTTATGTGCCTAGCAAAGAAGCGACGCAAGCAGCACTAATCAGCTTAACAATTCACATTGTTGTAAAGAGAAAGTAGCGTTCAGACTAGGAAAGATGCTTTAAAGCAATGGTAGAGTTGAATCGAATGATAATAGGTGTAGATCGTGGCACAATCCCTATGAAGTGTGGGTAGTGTTGTCAGAGAACTGGCGTTTCGAATAATGCGCATGATTCCCCTACAACCATAAGTTACTGCGGCGTTCGATAGAAGCGTGCGCGAGTGACTATAGTGAAGCTCCAATGTTGTTAAAAAAATGTGTAAATTTTTATTGTTTATCGCTATCATTTTCTCCGCTTAATTAGTCACGTACGGGGGCGGATAGGAAGAGGGCGGGCACGTAAATAGCCGCAACGTAGAAAGGTGTAGAACGACAAGCATTAAACCTACCAAAACTGTAACTTAATTTAACATGAATCGGATGGTTGTTTTGCCGTGGGAATTCAAATCCGTTCGTGCAAAGTATTTCCCCCTTTCGCTTGTGTGTACAATAATATTACTTACACCTCAACAGACCTGCTGCCGTTGTTGTTTGCCAAAATGTTTTTTTTTTTATTATTTTAACTTAATGGTGTTTGTTTTGTAAAATGTTTGCTCTTTCACGCGAAATGCTCTTCGCAGGACGTGCTTTTTGCCCATCGATGGTCGTTCATCGCGAGGTGTGCGATTTCTTCTTCCAGTAGCAATTAGGTATGGTTCAGGTGTCAGGTCATCAACAAAAGATGGTGTGTCGCGTGTAGCTAGGGCGAGTGTTTCAGTAAATTTGCTTCCAGTAAATTAATCTCGCGTAGATTGTACTATAATTTTGTTTCAACAAACACTAGTTTCATAAAATTTATTCGTATTTTATGGAGCGGAATATTGGTTAAAGTAATACACCAACGGTTTGACACGGCCGCGATCAAACGATAGTACGCATTTCTGTGGCGTAATAGTGTAGGAACGTGTATTTTATTTTAAATGATTAGATTTTAACAATAGTTTCCGCAACACTAGCATATGTTACGCTTTTGATAGGCGAGTGTGCTGGGGTTAATGTATGTTATAGCTTTTTTTCATGTAAATATTTCTAAACAAACCGATGCGCAAATAGCAAATGCTGTGCTCTTGGTTTTATATTTCATTCAGCATAGGTTCTATTATGTCTCCTACCCTTAATGTGAAGTCTTTCACGTGCAAACATGTAAAGCAATATATCGGAATCCGCATCGGTAGAGGGGCGTAACATAAACGAATTAACCCCAGAAATGTTTGTCATGTTTTATTAATCCGGCTAAGCGTTTCTAGATAGGTGACGATGAGCATGGGTTTACTTTGACCGGTGTAGTTTCAATTTCAACTTAAGTTTTATGCAAATTTGGAGCATTATTCATTTTAATTGTAAGTAGTTGCTACTCTATTGTACAAACGTAAAACACACGCATACCATATCTCCTTCAGCAAGCTATACCGGCAGAGCACCACTCGGTCGGCTGAATCGGTAAAGGAATCCTAGTGTACTGTAGCGGTAACGTTTAATACAACATTTACGTACTAGCAGCCAAGAGAAATATGCAACCAATCCTTTACGATGGTAAACGTGAGCAAGGGGCTGAAGGAAACGAAAAAGAAAAGGGAAAATATAATAATCATCTGCACGCCACCCACTACTTCCTTCCACACAGCACGAAAATCACGTGGCGCGTGGAAAGCCGGCCAACATTTGAACTGAGTGATACACAACCGAATAGGATGTTTTCCGTGATTCTAGACACGTATATATTATATAGATGAAAGGGGTGAGTAAAAATTAAACAGAAATGTACCGTTCCGTATTTAGATAGATGCAGTATAGGAGAATGGTAAAAGAAAAAAACGGTAATATCAGCCGGGTAGCAAAGTAAATACAAGAAATACGATTGAAGATGATGACGGGAGAAGTGTGCACAACTGGTGCCGTGGACGTGTGAGATTGCAACGAAGGGAACGTTTATTGTAATTGCAAGATATGCAATAGATATCGACTAAGAAGTATAATAAAATTTCTTATTTTTACTTTAAACAGTTTGCATTGGTTTCTGTGGCGTGTTGTGTATGGTTTTGGTGTGAAAGAACATATATACAATGCATTGCTTTGTAACTGATTATAATGCACAACAGCAATACGACCAGGCCGTTTTTTTTTTTTTTTTATTTCGTAATTACGGCCAGGCCGTATATCTTACGACCAGGCCGTATATCTTACGACCAGGCCGTTCTTTATGAGTAAAAATAAAACTAAAAATGCAAAACAAAGGGTAAGTTAAAAAAAAGTATTCTAAATAATTCTTTTGCATATGTGTACAAGACATGTTGGTATGAATTCAAACTGTCAATTTAAATTGACATTCCTTCAAGCGTTTTATCAAGCGTTAGTTTCGAACGCAAATTTCAAATGAAAACAGTTTTCGAACATCGAGAACGCATGGGATTTCGAACTTGATATGTCAAACGCTCGATTTGATGCATGACATCTTGTTTATCAACATGGATCCCAAAAAACGTGCGGAATAGTCGATCACTTTGTATTCAGTCGGTCGGCGTTTATTCCAGAAAGATTGATTATGTCGTGAGGTGCATCAGCACGTAATAGCTGAAGATATTGTGCAGATCTTCGTACCAAGTCGTTGCCATTCACGTGTTGTTGAATCGAAACATTAGCAATTAAGTTTCGTTTATTGTGTCGTTTCCCACTGCTCTAATTCGCGCACAAGATTACATTATCATCGTGAGATAATCATCGGCATTTGGAATTTTACACGTTTGAGCTATCTGCGAAAGAACGCAATGCGTGGCATTTAGGAAAGGAAAAATCCTCGCTTGATGTTGCACCGTGCCGATTGGAAATTTTACGAGCGCGAAAGAAACTGTGTGCGGTGTATCGGTTTTCGGTAGGTTGTGGCAAGAAGGTGCTGGAAAGAAGAGTAATGACGCGCCACGCTCTTTCCGTTGTGGTGCCTCAGGTTCTTGGAAGATGGCGTCGACAAATGGGTCTACAGTTCGGTGCTAGCACGATCTACTGGCTGGCTTTGCTTACGCTCGTCTGGTGTGGTGGTACGTACAATAATACACTGGCAGTGGCGTCTAGAAGTGTGCATATTTTCCGTCCTATAGCGTGATGCCGTGTGTTGTGTGTTGTGTGTGTGATTTTTTTTTTTCAGCGAACAACCTTCATATGAATGATGGCGTACGGACGCAGGACATTATTGCTGGCGATGTGTTTTTCGAAATTTTAGAACCGTCGGCCCTGGAGTATACGTATCGTTTGCGACCGGCAAAGGATTTCGGCGGAACATTTGGCATTACGTACAAGTCGCCACAGGGGAAGCTTGTGCCGGCAATACCGGCCGATGGATGTTCGACACGATTTGAGAATGCCGATGATTTGGTTGGAAACATTGCACTCGTCGAACGTGGGTAAGTTTTGTGAAGATAGAGAGAGAGAGAGAGAGGGAGAGCGATAGTTTGGTGCATTTTTTGAGCGTAGATTTATTTGTTTGCAATGTTTACTTATCTTTAGTGTGATGTGCGCTTGGAATCGGAACTACCTCCAGATTCTAAAACTAATTGCCGGCATCAATCCCGGAACTAACTTAAATTCCGATACCGATTGCTGCAAAAATTCTCAATGATGGTCCCGGTGGATCTATTCAACTTAGCATAACTTCATCTATTCTATTAAATTGAAGAAGAAAATCTGCTCTTCACTTCGTCCGACTTGAAGTAATGCCTGTAACTTTTAAACTATCGGCTCTCCGGCGTTGATTTCGCAACATTTGGAGCTATCCGAAATCGATTCTAACCAATCCATCATTTTTCCTATCACCACAAATGTTAGAAACGCTAGCACGCAATTCTTGGGTGTTTCACACGACTGTTACAACAAATAAACATACGCCACCGTGCCTCACGTATCCTTACTTAAAATGTGTGCATTTCCTTGTAATTGTAGTCATTGTTCGTTCCTAACGAAAGCAATCAACGTGGAAGCAATCGGTGGTGCAGCAATTATCGTGACCGAGTATGATACGGAGATCGATGATTTTGATTACTACATCGAGATGGTGCATGACAATACCGATCGCGATACGAACATTCCGGCAGGATTTTTGCACGGCAAGAACGGTATCATCATCCGGCAGACGCTTAAAAAGATGAATCTGCCATTCGCGATCGTTAACATTCCCGTTAACCTGACATTTATTCAGCCACACATGATCAACCAACCTCCATGGTTGCCATGGTGAACCTGGTAGTGCCCTGGTGTACGTACCTGGGTGGTGTGTGTAACGAAGATATTTGCAACAAAGACTCGTAGAACCCGCGTAGACGGGAAACAAAACTACCGAACCGCCGGCGTTGAACAAAGCGCGATGGCTGTAGCAATGTGGACGGTATTGCTGCTGTTGGAGAAAATGTTACTAGTATGGATATTATGGATGGAGAGTCGTCATATGGTTGTGGTTAGTGGTGGTAGTTCACCAGTCACCACTACTGTGTTGCAACCAAGCTATCACACCGTGCAGCTTGCACGGGAAACACTAGTCGCCGCTCGACGGATGGAACCTTTTTGGACCAGTACAGGATTATGTCCCCCGGAGCCACGAAACGCAAGCGGAGCGTTCCTGGAGTCGAGGGATTCGTTAACCAACCTGGAGCTGATTGCCTCACTGCCGAACCGTGGTATAAGCCATGTGCGGATTCATTGGCTTCTAGAGCTTCTTGATGTGTAAGTTTTTCGGCCGTGTTCTATACATCCTTGGGACGTTTGTTGCAATATTATTGGTAGATGAGAGAAAAAAAAATCAAGTTTTAGGTAACATTTTCCCACTGCTAACATTACCGTAACGATTAGTTTGACTAACAGGCTTGAAGTTGGCAGAACTACCGGAATCGTTTGTTCAAATGAGGGCAATCATTACTGCTTTTAGTAAAAAGATTTCTCGCTTTACCTTAACATTTTAGTGAACAAAAAAGACCGATAAGGTACAGCAGATTGTGATAACTTTGTTGTAAAATATATTCTTTTAATGAAAATCTATCTGCAAACACAGTATCTGAGCTATAGTTTGAAAGAAATTCAGAACCCCCCATCCTCATGCATGCACATCTTTTTGTTTTGTTTACATTCTTTCCATTTTTGTAACACACAGTCTCTTACATCTTATTTGTTACCTTTTCTTTCGTAAAATGTGTTTCGTTCACTTGCAGTTCCCTTGAACAGGAACAGTTTCATTTTAACTTTACCAGATTAGACGCCTTCTTGGATCATCTACGTCATGTTGGGCTGTATCCCGGGTTCGAGTTGATGGGTATACCAACGGGAAGCCATCCAGCAGTAGTGTGGTGGTGGCAACGTTATGCACCTAGTTTTTGGATTGATTTGGTGCGGCAGCTAGTGGGAAGGTATACAGGTAAGTGAGCCGACGCTTTAAATGCGCTCCGACACGGAAAACTGAGATCGTTTGATGTTGTTGTTTGCTTCATTTCGTTTTCATAAGACCGGTACGGTGTGCGATATGTCAGCAAGTGGAGATTTGAAACGTGGAATGAGCCCGACTTACGGAGCTACAATTTGCTAAACTTCACTGTGAATGGTAAGATTTGTGCGTGTGTGTGTGTGTAGCGTCATTCATTAGATTCATAAAATGTTTATCTAACTCTAGACTACTTATCCTACGTATTTGCCATCCGGGATGGTTTGCATGCTATGGATCGAACGATTCACACGGTGCGGTATGGAAATGGAAGCCCCAGGGCGAAATTGTTTCCACTGTACGGGCCGGCGGGTCTCTTCAAATCGGTCACACATCATCCGTTTTGTTGGTCCGTGATAATGGTTTGCAGTGTGAACATTACGCATGGCTGCCCATTCGACACGATCACGTTTCATCGAAAAGGCAGCGGCCGTTGGGCATCGGAAGTGTTGGACAGTGGACGTCAGTTGCTTGACGATATGCTGAACAATTTTCCGCCCGTCGGACAGCTAAAGTTTGCCAACGAGTGAGTATGCGCCGCGAATTATTTGAAATTATTTGATATATCTGATTGTTTTGTGTGTGTGTTTGCGCACTGTTTTGTCTGTAGCGAAGCCGATCCAATAGCCGGATGGTCTACTGGACGCCCTTTCCAGGCGGATGTGCGGTACGCGGCTATGCTGTTCTCTATCGTTTCTCAACACTGGGCAGCAATCGTTGAGGGCAACGAATTGGGACGACGCCTGCAGTTTCTATCTCACGATAATGCGTTTCTCAGCTACTATCCGCATGTGTTCGAGCAGCGTACACTTTTTGCACGGTTCCAGATGAATCTTACCACGCCACCGCACGTGCAATTCATCACAAAGCCAGTGTTTTCCGCGCTCGGAATGCTAGCAAACTTAGCACCGTTCGCTGGACCAACGCAGTTTTTAAAAGGGAACATTTCGTATGTCCTTTCGGCTGATCAACACCTGAAATATGTGTGTCTCGTTGCATCACGCTCAAACGATAGTTTCCCGATGTGGGAAAAACGATCGCACTTTAAGCTGACCATCCCGGACGATATGGTGCGTGGTGATCGTTCTCACACTGTTATCATGCATCGGATAAGCTATCTGATAGAAGCCATCCAGGACAGGCGCAACGATCCGTATCGGTTGTGGCAGCTGCAAGGAATGCCACCGTTTCCGACGACCGAACAGCTGGCTGCAATGCGTGAAGTGCAGCTGCCCAACGTTTTGCACGCCGCAACCCGGGTGGTAGCGTTTGGAAACGCATCGAACGGCACAGAAATCACGCTGAGCTTGCGCGGTCCTTGGATTGTTAGTGTTAGATTGTGCAGTGAAGATTACACACCACCTGGCCGGGTGGGCAACGTACGCGTTAGGACCGTGTATCGAGACGAAGTCATAATACATTGGCATATGTCGATGGGGGTAAAAAGAAAAAATCGGTATGTAACACGGATAAACATAACTTGTGGGGTTAAACATAACTGATGATTGACCGTTGTTGTTGTTGTTGTTGTTCTTTTTCGATACATTTCATTTCAGGTGTATTCAAACTTACGAAGTGTGGTTTAAAGCTATAAAGTTAAAACAATTCGCAGTAGCAAGAATTGGGAGTAAAGACCGCGATAAAGTGCAGTGCAAATGGTGTCACATAAACTTTTCGCAGCATACTCCTTTTATGTTTTACCAATACGCGAGTATAATCAATCTTACTACAAGCGCGCATACGGTCTGCTACGGAGCACGAGGTAAGTGTTTGTTTTGAACACAAATTATCAATATACGCATGCATAATTTCAATATACGGGAAACCATACTAAGAAGGAAGAAATCCTTGGCGCCACGCTCTTTTTCTATCCAACAGTATGTTCCGGTTTGACTGGATATTATAAGGTGCGAGCTGTTGATTTGTTCGGTAGGAAGGGACCATTTTCAAAAACAGTACACTATAAGGCAAGTTAGATATAGTTAGAATAGATGCATAGAAATGAATACCAATTCCGCGCGATTGCTATGAAATGCGAGAGAAAAAGGAACGAAAATATGCGCCACTATTGACATTCATGGTTTAATATTTTGCATTTATATTTAATAGTTTCGTTTGAATTGCTCATTCAAAAATACCCTTCAAATCTTATCTTGTTAGAATGACACTTTTCCTGAACCGAGGGACAAAACCTGCAATTTGTGATACTTTGAATCGCATGAATTCCCACTCTAGTGGGATCCAGGGTGGGAGGACCTACGTTTAATGTGTTGGCATTTATTTCGCTCTCTAGATCTTTGCTTCTGCCCTACTTTGTGTTTCATTTCGAATGTTTGTTCTTCTTGTCGTCCAAACGACTGATTTCCCTTGCATCCAGCCTTGTGCGAACAGCTTCAAGCGCGCTTCGCTTTGGTCATAGTCCAATGTTGCAGGATCTTCCGCGAATCTTTCTCACAGCGTTGCGTAGACTTTTTAGCAAGCCATCTCTTTCCTCCTTTGACAAAGCCAATGCTCAAACACTAGCTATTAGCGTGCTTTATCCGTTCTCTAACACCGAAGAGTCACGGGAGCTGTTTTCGTGTTGAGGTCTTGATTTGCCACGTTTTCAACTTTTCACTAACAATACAGGTCCGTTGTATTAATACATATGGGAGCGCAGATGCGCATGGGATGAACACATTACCAAAATAGCAAATGTTTCCCCTTGTAAGACACAACATTTTGCTGCGGGGTGTTCTTGTGGGATGTTTAGGCGGAGTTATTCTGCTGAAGAAACTGAGCTCTAACGGGGTTGTCGATCTCGATGTTAATCTTCCTGTGATCTCCGTTGGATAATACTTCCACTGGTCAAGCTTCTTCACAATTTCTTCTTTGTCATTCAGTAGCAGTAGCAGTAGTAGTTGTGATTATAAGCGTGTTTCGGGAAAGGCTCGATTGGGGTTTCTAATTGTTCCGGTTTTAAGGCGGAATTGCGTATTTTTATAGATGGATGACAACTAAGGTTTATATATTATGGTATATATGTGGGTTCAGGAGTAAAAATATTTGGAAAGGTTTGGAAGGTTGGGTATGTAGCTTGCAAGTCTTCCTTCAGTGTTGTTCGCATTGCTAGTAGGACGATTGAAAGCGATACTTTCCAGCTTTTGTCCGAGTGGCACATAATGGCTGCTTAATTCCGAGTTATGCAGACATCTGCTTTACAATTTCTTACTCGACTTCGTGGTAGCACTATTAAGTCATGTCGTTTCTATGAATGATAGAGAACACCACCTATCCTAAAATATGGCCCATAAGGCTTACTCTCCAATATTTCCCTAATCAGTTTTATCAACCTTCATCCTTCTGCTGGTCAATTCTTATTCGAGCTGTTATGTCCGAAACAAATACCGTCACTTGAAACGGATATTGACTCAGACAATCAGATACAATTTCCATTTTTATCGCGCATGGTCTGAGTTGGACCACGTTACAAAGCTAACAAAGGTTTAACCAAATTTGTTACTCTATCCCGAAACTAATCGGGAACTACGAATTCTCTACCGCGTCAATAGATATGTGGCGGTCTTTCACAGCTTCTTAGACTTGGATCAATATCTAGTGACATTTGAGAATTATCGGTACAGCTCGGAAAGGAGTCAGCTGCATCGCTAAGAACCGGTAGTGCGAAGTGTTCAATTCTCTTGTCACATGCAACAGTTTTGCCACACTCTTTCTATCGTACACTGATGCAAGCGTAGACCAAATTTTATATGCTGATTTGCAAAATTGAGTATTTACAATTTGGTTGTCGGACATACTTTTATGTTCGTGATCTTAGTCCTTTGACATGATTTATCGGTTTTTTATCCCACTTCTGAGTTGTAATCTCTAATATTCGTGTTTGAACAAGCTAACTCAACAAATGTTTTCCGTCTTCCGTTCTTCCGAATATAAGAGACTACAGTATGTTTAACAATATTGGCCATAAATGAAGATTTTTACTTTTGAATATGGGTAATCCATTTATTGAAACACTAAGTTCGAGTTAAGAACATGAGCGTCGCGAGTCGAAAGTCCAAAACTGGCTTCCGTTAACCGTTACAACTTCATTGGAGACTTTCCGATTATTCTTCAGTAAAGTTCTAGCTTCTTTCGAAAGCTTACAAGATCTCACGATCCTATTATGGCCATATCCCGATTGATAGAATCATACGTTTGGTTCGTGGATTTTGTGTTTCTACACAACATCCTTTTGTGCATTTTGTATTCATGAGTTCATCGGCAAGACTTTCAATCAAATAATCCGCAACAAATTCGGCTTTTTCAGATTCGTTTGTCGTTTCAACTGATCGAATGTTGTTCGAATTACAAACCCTAGAAAGAACGTCCAAGTATAAGTGTATGCAAACTCCATGGGAGACAATATAGCTACGGACATAATTATCTTTGCAATACTGTTCTTTGTTTCACACCGATCTTTCCGAAATATTGAAAATAGTCTATCTACTTCATGGTTAGTATCGCTGCACTTTGAAGATTCAACATTCAATGAAGATTGGACGACTGTTGGTAAACAACAGTAATACTCGAAGTGATGGTTTAATGCACTTTATTTTCAATTCACTATAGGTTACAGAACTTATTGGGAAATGGAGCAGATAGATCATTTGATCGTCACACTTCTTCTTGTCGATACGGAGCTTTTTAATTGGCTTTGGCTATATTTTCACTTCATCTAGGGACGACAATACCTCATCGACCGGGTAGTCAGGTATGATAACAAAACAATTTTCGTAGTTGTGTGGATGTGTAGCGTGGGCGCTACACAGTTGTGATGTTTTTGAGCATGTGCCCGACGCTTCTTTTTCCAACATGAGCAACTTTTTCTCCAACTCCAAGCGTTTCACTTTGTTTTCCAATGCTTCGATGATAGCTGTCTCATTCATCATTTGGCGATAACATGGCATCGCGATGTGTTGCATCAACCACTTCTACAAAACTAGCTTGGATTTTTCTGCCATTTCCTGGAACTTGCGACGAACTTCAACACCGGCTGTTGATCCCACTTCATTTCTTCTTTCGTGGGTATTTTCAATTTTTTATGTCAGTACCCCATTCTAGAGGTGTAACCTTCGATTTCAAGCACTAACATGAAGAAAGTACCAATTTTTGCATTGAATGCAAATAGTGTAGAAGAAATCTGATAATGTTTTATACATTTCTTTTAACGATTTTTTCTGCATTTCAGGCAGTTGAAGGTTGTTGAGGCAGTTGAGACAGTTGAAGCACAGGTTCAGATCCTTTAGCTTGGTGTTTCATTTTGATTTGCGATGATTTGCGCTGCACAAGAGACACGGATGTAATGGTGTTGCAGGAGATGCGACGTGTGCACTTTGGCTTGGAGGCTTACTGCATGACGGCTTATGTATTCCTTTCTTCACGATAGCTCCTTGAGGTCGGTGCTGGAATCTTTCCAGAACTTGCCATTCGATCTGCAGGAACTTGTCGAGGAACTTATGATATTGTCGAGATCCGACAGTTTACCGTGCTCCTGCGTTCTTTCTCACAGCTGAAAAGTCTGTTCATCGAGCTGTGCTGTGATGATCTTCGTTAGCAGCAGGTTATCACGTCGACTCGGATACCTTGTTATTCTAATTCGCCGATGTGCCGGTTGATTGTCTTCACCGGCTGCATCAGCTCTTTATGGTTCCTCTTTGTAATGGGCTTTATCTCCAATAGACCGGCCAGATGAGTATCGATGAGTATGGTGGTTTCTTCGACACACTCGACATACTCCAGAGGTACATCGTTTTCGTTGGTGATTAACAGCAATACAGTTAAAACATAAATTGTTCTCCTTCACCAAATCATACCGCCTTGATACAGATGACTTACGGAACACATCGCACTTATATGGTGAATGAGACTGGTTCTTGCAAAATACACATGCCGATCCTGGTTCGATTTGCACGCTATAAACCTGGCTGTTCTTTGGTTTGATCTTCCCAGTGGTTGACGATGTCTCAACACTGCGACCCTGTGACATAGTTCGATTCGAAAGAATCATGGTTTGGCTAGGTGAGCTCCTACAGTTCGTTCGTAGCGGCGATATTTTCGCCGGAGGAACATTACTGCTGGCGAGCAGGGCATTTCCCAAATTGCTAAATGATTTGCTTTAACAACAAAGATCTTGAATTCTTGCTACGCCAACGTGCCATTTGTTTTGAGGCAGAGATCCTTCCTTCGTTTGTACGAAAACGCGACCTTCGATGCTGCCGATTGCCTTGCCGTACACACCCTCCAGATGTTGGCACTTAACAATTACATATACTACATATACGTTGATGGGAAAATCAACGTGTATATCATTCGGGGCTTTTTCATGTAATGTGCACAGTTTAATTGGAAGCATAGCAAAACCACCAGTGGATGTGATCAATTTCGTGACTTCTTTTTCATACTCACACCATCCGGCCAATGCACAGATTCCATGTTTAGGTGTACGTACGAATAAACCAATTCGGTAGTTATCAAATACGAGATTTTTCGTGTTCTATCTGGAAATATATGTGCTTTTTTAGCGATGGATGAAATGTGATGGTTCAAAATCTTATTATTTACCGGATTATTACTTGTATCTTCAAGCGTGCGATGGATCTAACAGATGCTGCCGATTACCTTGCTGTACATACCCTCCAGACGTTGGCACTTAACAATTACATATACGTTGATGGGAATATCAACGTGTATATCATTCGGGGCGGCCCGGTGGTGATGCGACAGCGGCGCCGGTCTTCACACGGCAGGACCGGGGTTCAAGTCTCATCTGGGCCGTTCCCCCATAGTGAGGATTGACTAACCAACTATGCGGTATCAATTAGTCTAGTAAGCCAGAATTGGCAGGCATGACCTTAAGAGGTCGTTAGGCCAAGAAAGAAGAAGAAGATCATTCGGGGCTTTTTCATGTAATGTGCACAGTTTAATTGGAAGCATAGCAAAACCACCAGTGGATGTGATCAATTTCGTGACTTCTTTTTCATACTCACACCATCCGGCCAATGCACAGATTCCATGTTTAGGTGTACGTACGAATAAACCAATTCGGTAGTTATCAAATACGAGATTTTTCGTGTTCTATCTGGAAATATATGTGCTTTTTTAGCGATGGATGAAATGTGATGGTTCAAAATCTTATTATTTACCGGATTATTACTTGTATCTTCAAGCGTGCGATGGATCTAACAGATGCTGCCGATTACCTTGCCGTACATACCCTCCAGACGTTGGCACTTAACAATTACATATACGTTGATGGGAAAATCAACGTGTATATCATTCGGGGCTTTTTCATGTAATGTGCACAGTTTAATTTCGTGACTTCTTTTTCATACTCACACCATCCGGCCAATGCACAGATTCCATGTTTAGGTGTACGTACGAATAAACCAATTCGGTAGTTATCAAATACGAGATTTTTCGTGTTCTATCTGGAAATATATGTGCTTTTTTAGCGATGGATGAAATGTGATGGTTCAAAATCTTATTATTTACCGGATTATTACTTGTATCTTCAAGCGTGCGATGGATCTAACAGTAGCAGCAGTCACGTTCGCTTTCTTTGCCTAAATGGTACAGAATGTACTTCGAACGGGGCGAAGTTTGTAATCGTTCACATTTGTTCCAGGATGAATCTCAGTAGCCTGTCAATGCAGAATATGTGTCAACGTTTGTTGACGCGTTTATGAACCCATGTTGCGCACTGTTGCGTAACAGTGGGTGGCAGTTAGTTACATAATTTCCCGTTAAAATTTGTTGGCTGTGCAGATGATACTCAGATTATACTCCAATAGGTATAAGAAATATAATTATACTATTTACACACATACAGTGGCGACAAAACAACAGCACAAACAACGACATTTTTTCTACCGTTTCCGTACAGCGCTGATCTTCACTTTGGTTTTGGCGTAGTAGATGCCGAATCCCCTCATAACATTAGCCGCATTCACTACGATGATGCGCTTATCGTATTCGCTGGCCAATACGCAATACGGCTAGTGTAACTCTAAGCTTACCGCTAGTTACAAAGAGTTGGTCGAAAGAGAGTCAATGGCGCAAATTTCCTTCTATGTATTTATAACTTTCGCACCGCCTACGCTGTTCAACCTTTCAACTCTCGCGCGTAAACTCGTGTCCTATTCTGGTGCCAAACTGTCACCCGTGAGTGTTTACGTTTTACAACAGCTAGCGATTTAGCGGAGGGACGCAAAAACAATCTACCTCTGTAGCAGCCGCATACACGCCCATACACTCCCTTGCATAAGCCGGCGATAACGTGCGCCTTCTGGTGTCGTGGCAGGTCCTAATAATTCGGATCCGTCGGGGGCGGTACCAAGCGGGCGCTTTTGTCTCGGTTTAGATGAATTTGACTATGCTGGATTCATCCACTTTATCGAATACTGCTACTCGATTGGTTTTAAGTAACTTAAAAACCTGCTTGTATTTTGCGTTATGAACTTTACTACTACTACTGATAAGCTTTATGATCTCTGCATCATGTCCGTTATGTTTGTCAACCGCACTTTTTGCGTTTTTTCCGTACACTTTGCACTGTACTGCAGTCAGTGCCTTTCCTTTACTCTTCACCTGCACAATATTGTCTCTTATTCGGATTAACTCTCCATACGCAAGGTCACGCATATAGATACGTGGCCGCGCGGCGTTAGTTGCATCCTCCAAGGACAGCTCCGTCACCGACGTCAGAGCCGATGTTCTAGGCGTTCGAGGTGTATTAGTCATGATGATGCGATTTATATCGCTATCCGGTTCGAAGGACCAATGTGATATCTCAGCGGATAAAACATACACTTATAGCAGCGGACACGGTATACAAAGCAAAACGCACTAAACGATTTAAGTCGATTGTGGGCTGTTTTTTGTAGGATGCTGTAGAGATTATGCCGCTACGAACCTTTACCGAGTCCGGACGTCTTCTTCAATTGCTGATTATTCAGCACAAAAATGAATCCAGCCGTAAGCAGCAGTAATTTTACCTCTTTAAAATTTTCCATTGATCGATGGTAACATTGGATATATCGTTGGTGACACCGCTGATCATGAGATATGATGGTATCGCCTTCTCCAGCTTCATTCGCATCACACGCACACCAGTAAGCGCTCTTGCCAGACCTGCTGCGGTTTTCGGATAGTGCTTGTAGGGGTTATTTCGTCACCCTTGGCTCTGATGAGCACACCGAAAGACCTCCATTCGTCTGAGAGAGTCTCTTTCATGATTTCTGCGACCTTATGAAGCATGTAATTAATTAAATCCACTGGGACAGGACTTGAGTTTGTAGAGTGAATGATTACCGTCGCAATATCGTGCGGATCATAGTCGATTTGATGATTGAAATTTCCGGCTTATCCTTATGGGTCAAAAAGTAATTCCCATTATAAGTTCCAGTTATGTCTGCCGGAAATAAGTTCGTCGGAATCGCCTTTCCTGGTTTCGCTCGACGAAATTCTTTGCTTGTTCCATTGTGCACATCTGTATGTACACATGAAACAGCACAGCGTTGAGATGAACCCGCACTAGTCCATCAGAGGGCTGCCCAATCTTCCCTAAAAGGGTGATAATGTCGCAATGTTTTGGTCTCTCCGAAAGGAAGGGCATGCCGATTTGGAGAGTGTTCTTCCATCCCTTTCCCGTCAACATCATGTATCTCGGTTTATTAAGGTGTTTGCTAAGATGAAACTAGAGGATTGGCAAATCATTACTGTTCGCGATGAGAGTCAGAGCCGCCGTATTAATGAAAAGAGATCCGTCAGGTAAAGTACACTGACCAGAGATAACCCTTACTACTCTTGCCTTAATGATATCCTGTACAACTGGATATATTACGGTTTTTAATGTATCTCATCCAGTTCATCGGGCATCTCATTGAAGCATCCCGCTAATTGCCTGTTGGGGAGGACCTTCATTGCAGGACACCTTGCCAGGTAAACTACCTCGCCTTTAGTTACTGCACCCTTCATCCCCATATGCGAAGACAAACTTTTTGGGAGATAATAATGCTCGCGTGATAAGATTTTGTGTTATTGTATTGCTGCGAACCGCAACATCGCGACACGAATTTCACGGTGTTTTTTCAATCCTTTATTATTATCCTTAATCCTCTGCCGTAAAACCGCGCAGACACGAAACTTCCCACAGTTGATTTTTTGTCTGACGTTGACCAATCTTGATTTGTTTGGGAAC
>KZ063701.1:0-26463 GCA_002091835.1 Anopheles maculatus
GGGGGGGGGAGGAATGCTGCCATGGACCGAGTTTCCTGAAAACGGATTGGACGCCAGGCCCTGTCTACTAGACGTGCTCCGTAGGACTTTACTTCATCCTCGTAAAGTCTTGGCCTGCTATTCCTGGCTTTCGTGACTTAGTTTTACTCGTAGCTGGAAAGTCAGTCCTGCGTACAGGGAGGCGATACGGACGGGATTCGAACCTTGGTACTGCCGTTTGAAGACCGGCGCGCTTATCGTAAATAACCACCGGGCCACACCAAAAGAATACCTTGTAACAATTTTCGGACTGCGAACCACGTAAAATTTCTCTGGCTCCATTCTAGTATCTGTACGTTTGGCTGTTTGGACCGTGTTAATGATCATCTCCATTAGCTTTTCGCGAGGTAGTTTCCGAATGGCAGTGGCGATTTTTAAACTGACGACTAACTGAAGGCCAAGTTGAAGGAGATATTGCTTTGCTTTTTTGTGTGACAATAGTACCTCAAATAAAATAAAGGTACGATCATTCATATCGAGATTCCGCGACAGGAAATCACAAAAAGTGACATCGTCGAAGTCTAATTAGTGCTTTAACATTAGCGTTATATGCTATATTCTTATATTTCATATTTTCTATTCCTGCTTTGCATGAAGATATTATGCTGAGTAGTCATTCTTTCATCAAACCACACTAGTTACAACATTCATACAATCCAGTTTCTAGGTAGTGTTTAGGTCGTATTTAGTTCTGCTTATGTGTTGCTTATTTATTGAAAAAGTATTGTAAAACTAAATATGTATTCTTACAAGAGGGCTGTTCGGTCCGTTGATGGAAACACAATAAACAATAAAAAATCTCTTTTTAATTGTATAACTCTGTCTTTCACTTAACTATGTGGGAAAATTACTATGAAGAGAGGATAATCTCATTCATAAGTTAAAACAAACAAGACATACAAAAGCACACAAATTATATATGTGCATATTCAGGTAAAGAACAGTATATTTGAACACACCTGTTTGGGGGAAAGAACCTGGGTGGTTTTTTAAAAGGGTAGGAGATGTTTTTATGTGGATTGTAGAAGGAAAGAGAATAACCCTATCAAACCTTCAATTGCAATGTTCTGCGCATCTTTTACTCTTCATGACATTAACGCGGAAATTGTTCACACCATGTCCCGTTTTTCAAATGTCTAACCTAATTATGATCTGTTTTTCTTCCATTTCATACAACTGACTGGTTCAGCCTCCGGCAAATGTGGTTCACACTCAAACTTTATTCCTATTATTCTAAAGTTATATCTGTTTTAACTGATGTACTAGAGTAAGCAGTAGTCAGTGGGGATGGAAGTTGAGTACGAAAATAGAAAACGGAAATTGAGGTTATGGGATTGCGTTTGTTTCATGTATGTATGCAAGTGTGTGTAGCAAATTGTATACTCCATTTGGTAAGATTTCTTTGGTTTGCACGTTCACATGCCGGTTTGAATATCTATACCGAATACGTTCTACTAAACGGAGCGAATTTATAAATATACAGTGATTCTGGAGTATGGCGAACACATCTATAGAAAAGCATGGAAAGGACGATGTTTGCAAGCTGCTATGAGAACAATCCGTGCATGAGCATTCTTCTTCTTCTCTGGCATTACAACCTCTGTAGGTCTTGGCCTGCTAGCAATTGCTAGCTTTCTGTGACTTAGTTATACCCGTAGCTGGATAGTTAGTCCTGCGAGCATTACTCTATGTGAAAAAAGCAAAAAGCACCAAATTTCCGAGGAAAAGCGGTTTTAAGAATAAAAGCTCCCTTATTACTGTTTAGCATTCGTTGTTGAGGTCTTTCTTTAATTTCAGTGTGGCTATTTTCGGTTCATTTTTATAGTCGTTTGTTAAATGATCAACCTTAGCGTCACATTCTTTTCGCTCAGACATTTATATGGTACAAAGTTTTGCGGCTTGAGGTAGCGAGAAGATAGTTTGCATAAGAAAAATTAGATTGCCAAATTCGGAGTATTACCAAGAAGAATATGTCTTAAACTGAACAGTTTTGAAGTGGGCTGTGTTGCAGTTCTATTTCGTTTTAATACTCCAGAACGCAAAGAAGCAACTAATCAACATCAGCAACTGGCTCCCTAGAGCCCGAGTTTAAGTTCTTTTGTCGACAATGGAAGAAACTGTTTTATTGGATGTAAGTGGTAAAACCGCGGCGGGGGCGGTCCGGTGGTGTATCCGATAGCGGCGCCGGTCTTCACACGGCAGGACCGGGGTTCGAATCCCGGCGGATCGCCTCCCCGTACGCAGGACTGACAATGTCTAGGATGCCAAAAAAGTCGAACCAGGGCATCATCTCAATTCAAGAAAAATGTATAATTCAAGGATCGTCGGAAGTGTTTGCAAAATAAAACTAGTGTCTTAAGTAAATGCATTTTACTTCGCTTTGAATAATGTTGAAACAGTATATTGCTGATTTGCAGTTGGATAAATGGATGGAGCACTTCGCATATACTGTCGTTAGATTACTGTCTTTATCACACTGTCAGAACCAAACAAGTCACATGGTTGGTTTAACTCACGGTAAGTCCAGAAAAGTAAGTCCGTGTAACATGCATGTGAAGAATGAACATTATCCCCTATTTTCTGATTTTTCAATGAAACCAAAAGGCCACGCCTGATAAACGTTGGAGAACAGAAATGTTATGAAGATGAAAATAGCAAGGAAGATATGATATCATCCTAAGCCTCATAGCCAGACAACACGATAAATGTAGGTTAGATTGAAGTAAAAAACTAGGTGAGACAAAACATGATAAAAAAGAAACCCTGTTAAGTTCCTGTGTGTACGATGATTCAGGAAAGTTTTGCTGCCGCATCACCTCTTGTGTCTGTCGTCGAGTGTCTGAATCATCATCGTCCGGAAGCAAAGTTCAATTTTATAGATCATTTCAGGTCTACGGTATAAGGATGAAGATAAAACAGTGTAGCAAGCTAGTTGAAGTAAGAAAGGAAAAGGTAATAACGATGAAGGAAGTCAGACGATTTGGGTTTTAAGCGAAAAAGAACAGTGTACCGGTGGAAATGGCCAACACAGGCAAACGAGTATTTTTTGTAGGGTTTTTGCTCGAATTTCCTTCGAAGGATTTTGTTGCTCACATCTTAGCTTCGTGTCAAGAAAGGTTAGCTTAAGTTTGTCTACTCCATCTACCCGTTTCGAATTTGTAGGCACGCGTATCTGCCTTGTTCATGCGTGTTCTTAAGTATAGAAGGTTGGGATGAACCTTCCGGATATACTAGCAAAATGATGAACAATGCCAACCGTAAGTGCCCGTGTAAAGTGTCAAATTGTTGACTTTACTAAGGACCATTCGTTTTTCTTTCCTGAACATTGTTTTTCAAAGTTCTTGTGGAGATACGAGCCGTCTTAAATACACGAATTGCTACTCGGTACCTTTTTCTCTATGTTGCCAGCATATAGCACGCCTAGGAAAGATGTTTGTTTATGTCACAGAAATGAAACTTTGAAACAAATGATAACAATGGTATCTACCAGTGAGTTGAAAGCACGATTAAGGTAGCGAGTACGGGTTACGATCAGTTTTTTGTTATGATTTGGGTTCTTGTATGTAGGTATTTTTGTACAATTTTTAGCTTGCTGATAAATTCATTCAAAAGTTAATAACGTGTAGACGATGTAGTTGTGCTGGATACATAACTACATTGTTATCGAAAGACATCTGCAAAAAGCAGTCGAAACATTATATTTTCTGCAATCCTTGTTTCTATCTTTGGTTATCAGGAAGTAGGATAAATTTATACAAAAGAAAATTTGAATCATGCTCTTAAGCAGAGCTTGGTTTCCTAAGCAAAGTGATTTTTCACTTCATGGCCGTAGAGGAACCAGCTGGTGATAAAAATTTTGCAATTTAAATTAATCTATATCAGAAAGGCAAATTTAGTGTCTCCAACAGGGACAACGGGTTCGGTGAAAATCCTTTTGACAAACGAAAAACGAAATACCACCATCGTAAACGGAAAATGCATAACAAACTTGGCACAGCTGCAATGAACTTTTGCTAGTTTTATCCATTTTGTTCTGCTATGCTCAAACACATTTATTTACTTATAATCCATTTTTTGGTTCCCTATTTGTGTATTTTGATAGTATTAAATTTGGGACACACTTGGGGCACAATTGTATAACGACATACATAAAAAATTAAAGTGGAAAGGAGCATAAGATAATAACAAAATAGAAGACTAAAGCGCTTGCTCTTTTTAACATCAAGATTTGGTTCGTTGACCAATTGAAGCAACAACCGATAAGTGCTTAGACCCTCGTATGGTCCTGGAGCAGAGAGAGTGATAGAACTGCAGTGACAATAGATTCATTTAAAAAGGTGAAGCGACTAATACTATGATGATATAGCTAACAAGCAGGCCAGAGTGTATCCATGATGAAGGAAAAACAGACAATGTTTGGGGGCGTTCGCATAGGGAAGTTTATTCTGCCTGCATAAGTGGCACTTTACAGGTTTGGCTCTTAAGTTCGATTGCTACTCGAACACGTTGCAGGGAAAGGTAAGAAAGGTGCAGAAGATACCGATTGAAAGAACTGTTTCCTGGGGTAAATCGTGCGTCAAGAGGATCTTTTGATGGTACGAAGCGAATCCGTAAGTGGCGAATAAAGTGTTTAAAAGCATTATTGATCCAGTAGAGCTAGTGGGTTTGTCTGCCACCTTGACGACAGAGTAAAAAAGCTATGGTTCAAGATGTGGTGGTGGTAAAAGTCAAAAATCTCATTTATTTTAATTTACTATTTCTCATACAATCTCCTCCGAGTTGATAGGGTGATCAGTGGTGGTGGTGTGGTAAAAATATCGAGACAAAAATTAGGGGGTTTGTTTTTCAGGATTAGAAAAGGTATTTGAAGCCATTTTCCAATTTTCTCACTTTCTCAGAGTATAAGGCACCTGTAAAGATTCTTGCAGATCTAGATGTGAGAGTAGGTGTTGATTTCGGCTTGGAAGTATCTGTCTATCCGACTGGGAAGTACCATTTTTATTCAGTGGTCGACCTGGGAACGATTCAGTGGGCCGCAAGAGAGTGAACCGCGTTCAAGTAACTTATATTACTGTGATGAGGAACGAACAATAAAGAAAAGTAGAGATATAAGAAATATGTAACAGGGTATTGAGCAATACTATTTAGAAGCGTCTGATTATGCGCTGAATATTAGACAGTATGTGCAGCTTTTCTTTTTTGTCACTGTTGCATTTTTGTAGTAATTTTTCCTAAATGATTAAAACATTTTTTAAAAAAAGGATTAAGCAAAAACAAAAGCCTTAAAGCAGGAGTCTATATGCACTGTAAGGATTACGTAGGGAAAAAGTAAACAAGCATTTAAATATGTTATCACTCAAAGCAATACTGCGTACTAAAAGATTAAAGGGTGCAATGAAGGACTTGTAAGATTATACACAATATAGCTCTGTGTAGTAAGAAATGGTTATTTACGTTGTGAGATAAAACTCATGGTATGATATGATATGTGCAAAGCTACTACAAACTGATTTCTTAGGTTGATGTGGGTTATTGCATCTGACCAAAACGTTTTAACAGATGCCCGGAAAACCCCGACTAAATCGACCGTAACAGACACTATCGTTTGAATAATGCGCATATAGCGTGCAATTCTCTATTGGCAGTTTCCCATCGGGAACTTGATTCGAAATCAATATCTATCAAACGCACCCCTCGATTCTGGTACGATTGGCCCGTGGTACTTGAAATTCATCGCGTTTCATATACGAAACAAGCATATATGCAGTCAACAATCAATCATAACTCCAACAAGTCGTACGACCTCTAGTCGGTTACGACTTTCGCATCATTAATTCTTCGTTGGACTTGCAACTTTACGAACATTTTCTTATTATGTTCCTCGCTTTCTTTTACCATCATTTACAATTGGACATATAGGGTATGCTGTGAAGAGTAGCGCCTTTGTTTGTAAACAAACTTTCTTTGTTTGGTTCAAAGATGAAATGATGTGAAAAATTAGGTGACTGAAAATGGACGGAGGTGGGTGGTTAGTGCAAGAGTTCTATGAAATCGATGGAATGACAAACTTTGACGATAAGTGTTTGTGATCTCGTAGTGACTGGCAATCGATTCTCTGATCCCGGAGTAGTGCATGTTCAACCTGACCTTCTTCTTCTTTCTTGGCCTAACGACCTCTTAGGTCATGCCTGCCATTTCTGGCTTACTAGACTTATTGTTACCGCATAGTTGGATATTCAGTCCTCACTATGGGGGAACGGCCCAGATGAGACTTGAACCCCGGTCCTGCCGGGTGAAGACCGGCGCAGCTGTCGCATCACCACCGGGCCGCCCCAAAAGCGCTATTAAGATTGTATTAAAACTATTCATAAAACCAGTTTAAGACTTTTTGTTTTAAAATCAAGTAGTCTTTACTTTACTTATATTAAGCGCATATGTTTTTATGCCTTAAGACCAAGAAGCCGCTCATAACACATATTAAGACCATCAAGACTGTATTAAGACAGGTAAGGGTTCCCTTAAGATTGTCTAAAAGAAGTGTCACCACAAATGCTATGTTGTTATGTTTGTTTATAGCCATCATGTGTGACAAATGGAAAAAAAATTAAATCAAGTGGTAATTTTAAGCGAAAAAAGATTGCAAGGCATGAAAAACAGTGGTTTAATCCTCTCGAACAATCTCCTCAGTACAACTGCATCAGCTCTGTTTGTTTACATTGCTGCAGGATTTTGACAGTTCATGTCATCGTGTTTATCTTCTTAAGATTTTGTAGTCTTCATCAGTGCTCCCATAAAACTTCAAAGGCTTTGCATGGTATCACGTATTGCGCTTTAAAATTAGTTACACTTAACGCAGTATTTTACCATTAAATAAAGCTTTATCAGTTTTAAAAGGGTATCTCTCATACTATTTTAATCGGAAACGATCTTAAGGAGACATCCATCAAGATCTTGCGAACTTAATGCTACGGTATCCATTGCAATTGCTTAATTATTAAAGATGTTTTCAACTTTTGGTCAGCCATATTGAAATATAGGTCAAGCGTGATATAATTTTATATATAAAATTAATGAAAATTTTATTTTGGCAACTTTTTTGCATAATGAAAAATGCAATAAAGACCTTAAACACATTTTAATCGAATTTGCGGCTTTAATTAATACATATATTTTTTTTTTCAAAAATAGTTTTGCAGAATTTATGTTAATATTATTGTAGCGCTTTATTAAATTTCGAGGTATGATGTTGCATTTCATCAATAAAATTTTCATGGCAGGAGTTTTTACTCCTGCGCAAGTGAATAAATAGAACACAAACCAAAATTAAAATACATTGCATCAAAAGCTGAAACAGATCCATCAAAGACATTTTAAAGTAAATGAATGAAAGAGTAGAATACAGTTGATTTCGCTCTCTCTCGCTTTATCTAAAGTATCAACGTCTTGAAATGGTTTTAAGAAACGATCTTAACAGCATTCTGTAGAATGGATCCTGCTAGTCTTAACAGCGCTGTGTAATAGTTTTATTACAGTATTCAAAAGAGGCAAAATGACGTGTCTCGCTAGGGAATTTCGAAGTCTAGAAAAGGTTTTAAGAAACGGTCTTAATAGCTCTCTGTAGAATGGGCCCTTTTTAGTCTCAACAGAGTTTTATTATTGTTTTATTAGAGCATTCAAGCAATATTAGACTTAAAATTAGTCTTAATGAAATGACACCAACAGCATTGCAACATCTATGATAAAGCTTAAAATGTTTCTTAGGTAGTATAGCAAGATGGAAACATTTAATACTCTCTTGTTGTTGTAGACGTGGTCTGGTCTTTATTTACGATATAATGTGAGGGATTTATTTAGCTGAATTGAATTTTAAATCGTTTGCCTTGATTCTCTCTTTTGGTTCCGGGTAAAAGCGAAGAGCTAACTTAATTTGAACTTCATGCATGATTGGTAGGCGACGTAGTAGCAAAGCAATGGGTAGAGTTGGAAAATATTCGGAAGTCCACTGGTGGCATTGCTGAAATATACTTCGAGAATGAATTTGTAGGACTTCAAGAAGGGTTCACTGAAATAAAATATTATCTTGCGGAACCCGAATGTAGAGTTTATTTCACGATCTTCACGATATTTGCATGTTTGTATTAGAGCAACCAAAGCAAACGAAAAAAGCGAATAATATCTAGGAACGTTCTTTCTTAGGAGATAATAGTTCACATGCTTGACCGTACGGTAAAGGCAGAAAAGCCATCGTGCATTGAAAATAGCACATATGAGATGAAACTAACCATAAAATAATATACGCAAACTGAAAAAAAAACATCTATGATATGTACAACAGTGAGTATGTTTAAGTTTCCTCTTTGGTCAATCAAAAGGTCAACTAGATAGAAAAGAAATAAATAACATAAATATAAAAAATCCTTTTTGAGAAGTTATCCTGGTAGCAAGTGGCTCCATAAAAATCTGTATAACGATAATCATTTTTCTGATTTGTTGATGTAGCAGTACAAGTGATTCAGTGAGCAGTGATTCATATTTTTGAATGAGACATATCGATAGGGAGAGAATGGTCTAAAAAAGTGAGGGAGACAGAAAAACATAAAATAATTGAAAAACTATAAGTAGACGGACAGCCAGATAAAAACTTTAATATTTTTTGTATCAATCCTTTTGGACTGGTGATTTTTTCTGTTGAATACTTGTCTATCTGTTTTTGTTTGGATATATATGTGTAAGTCGCTTGCGTTGGTTTGCTGACATTCCAACAACGTGTACGAGCGAAACTCAAAACGAAATATAGTCACTGGGTCTGCGGTTAAGTTAAGACTTCAAACAAACTTGTTACCCTGCAGTGGCCAGGAATTTCGTGAGTAAAATTTCGCACGTAAAAATGAGGTAACACATTCTTGGCGCGCTTGGTAACGAAAATTCAAACAGTCGGTAGAGCAGTTAGTAGAACCACGTGTGAATAACTAGTCCTAGTGCAGGAAGTACGGAATTTCATGGAAGGGGCCATCGGAGTTTGGGAAACGAAGCACATACATTGGTAGATATTTAAACATTCTTTTTGTTCTACTTTGCCTTTACAACTTTGCGAGATCTTGGCCTGCCATTATTGGCTTTCTTTGTATATATCTTCTTCTTCTTTCTTGGCCTAACGACCTCTTAGGGCATGCCTGCCATTTCTGGCTTACTAGACTAAATGTTACCGCATAGTTGGATATTCAGTCCTCACTATGGGAGAACGGCCCAGATGAGACTTGAACCCCGGTTCTGCCGTGTGAAGACCGGCGCCGCTGTTGCATCTACCACCGGGCCGCTGTATATATATTGTGTATATATATATGCGCTGGCATGCCATATAACGTAAAATGTAGAAGTTAAAGAGTGTTTTGAACATTAAACACTTTAAACATACACATACATTAAACACTTCTTATCGGTTTATCTGGATTTATTTCGTAAATTTCAAAATATAGAAGCTATCAACTGATAACGAATCGTACTTTTAAATTAAACAGTGACAGTTTAACAGTTAAACAGTGAGATTTGTTATTCAGATTTAAGAAAAGAGAAGAGTGACTAAAGGAATGTGCAGTATTATTAAAAAAGAATGCAACACACAAAAGTATCCCATGTTTTCCATAAAGAAAATATTTTGAAAACAACGGGATTTTTTTCTCTTTAGAATACGCGAGAGAAGTTATAAATGGATGCTAATTTATTTTGTTATTTTTCAAAAAAGAAAGTCACTTATTCCCACTTTGACTTTGTTAAATCATTGTTATACGCTAGCTGGTATCAGCTGTGAACTGCTTATCAATGCCATTTATTTGATGCAGCAGATAACGTCTTTTTGAGAAAAAACACATCTATTATGATACTTTTCCTCACCAAATTTTTTCTATCTTTTGCAGTACTCTTTTGTTTGTTCTTGTTGTTGCATTATCGAGAGTATTTACATTTTGCGCTTAAAGATGCATTCAATCATGCTTAACAAACCTATGAATGGTCATATTGAAGAAGGAATAAAGTTTAAAGATGGGGATAGAAAACGTGAGATAACAAAGAAAACCAGCAAATATCACTTTGTGAGTGAAGGAACTGCAACATTCCGTAAAATACGAATGCAACATTCCGTAAAATACGAGGTAAGGAGGATTTTTTTTTATTAATATAGAACGGCCTGGCCGTATTGCTTAAGGTATGGAGGATTCAAAGCAAAACAAATTTGAAAGCAGTTTTGATGCAGAGATTTAACGCTCAATTTGGAGAACAATTTTTTTTCTCGCTTACCTTCTCATACTCCTTATCAGCTGCCGCTGTCACTACTTCAACAAGTAAAACCATTCCATAAAGAAATGGCGCAGCCTCCAGGTATTCTACGGTTCTTTTGTATATCATTCTTTTTCCAATCATGCAAGGCAGTAGAAAAAACAACAAGAAATGAAGCACTGACACTGTACATATAGAAGTTTCTGTTCTAGTGAAGTCCAGCTAAAAGACGTGTTTCCTTGTGGTCCATTCGACATCAGTGGTCATAGCAAAACATGAAAAACAGCCTCCTGATTCTCTCTCTTTGCCAATCGAGCACTTTTCTTAAAGCAGTTTGCCCGTTTTCCTTTGTCATGGTACTATGTCTGTCAACTGATTGCTTTTATTTTTCTCGAATGGCCCGTGATATTCCCTAGGGAACACTTCCAAAGTGATGCACGAGTATGGAATAAAATATAATATTATTAAAAATAAATAGAGAATGGAGAAATCTGAAAAAATGCGCCAGGCTCAAGTATTTCTTAGATACTTTGGTTACTGGATACTCCTATCAGTCTTTAGAGCTTTTTTTCTTCTATCTAAGCGAGGATCTAGAGGTGCTGCAATGTTACTCAGGGAAATAAAAACAACGACAAAACATGAACTACTAAGGGTATGGTCAAATGGAGTTGCTGGCCGAATGTTGCTGGCGAAATGTATGGAATTTGACAGCCTGAAAAGTTGCCAGCCACATTGTTGCTGGCGAGATTCAATCCAGTTTGTATTTTTGCCAGCAACATTCCTATATTCACTTTAATCGTTAGATGGCGTTCCTGCCGCTCCGGGAAAAAGCTTCGGGAAAAAGCTTCGGGAAAAGGCGATGGAATTCTCCAGTCCAAAATCGATATCGATGACTCGAGTAGTTCTGGACATTGCAATTCATAATTATTCATAGTTTAAGTAAAAGATCTATAAACATGTTTAAGCAGAACAGCCACACAAAATCATCTAAGTTTTGATATGGTTGTTTCAAAACAAAAACAAACACACGTTTGACGTTTGGTGGATGTCAAAGTTATCCATGTTGCCAGACACTTCCATTGACCAGCCATGCCGAAAGTTGCCGAGCAACCAAGTGGCCAGCAACTCCATTTGACCATAACCTAAGCAAATATTCTCCCCTGAATTTATGGGGTGAGAAAATGTTCATAAAACAGCATGTGCCTAGGATTGCTTCGATGCGCTTTTGCGTTTTCTTGCAGCTTAAAGGATCGGCACCTGATCTATACCCCAACGATTTCATTTCTTCTACACTGGATTGTTTATTGTCGACTTGTTTATGTGTACGTGCTTTGCAGCAATTTCACTCGCTAATGTTGATCGATAAAATCATTTTGTCCATACCGAAGGTAATTCCAAATAAGCAGACGTATTTCTACATAGTAGAGTATTTGGTATATTTTTAGGAAAAATTTGACATAGGTACATGCGTGTGAATAACAGTGGCGGATCAACCTAGGTGCGGAGGGAGCGGCCGCTCGGGGCCTCGCTGGTTAGGGGGGCCTCGCCGAAGAGGTTAATCCTGCTGGCGCACCCCACATACCATTTTGCAGAAGGTGCAATATTTCTAGAATTGTATATTGTTGGTTTGTTTGTTTATTTAAAGAGGTTACACTGGGGCAATCTGGTGACCGAGGCTGTAGCGGCGCTGGTCTTCACACGGCAGGACCGGGTATCGAATCCCGTCCGAACCGCATTATCGTACGCAGGTATGCCTATGAGCTACGAGTAAAATCGAGTCATAGAAAGCTAGTAATAGTACGTCAAAAACTACTGAGGTTAAAGAGCTAGAGAAGATGAAGAAGAAACCTTTTTTATTTTTATTATTTTTTTAAGAAGACTTTTTTGTTTGAAGAAGGAACAAAATAAAAAAAAAACTACGACACTTTTCTTTTCAATCTTAATCAACTATACTGAACATTCCAAATAGAGTGTGATACTCATCTAGGAAGTACTGATGCGATAAAGGTAACTGTACGCCGTTGTACCGTTTTTTATCGTACGGCTGATTGTGTAAATAGATGTTTGCCTAGGTATTAACACACCCTATTTTAAAGACAACTACGTAATCGTGAAAACATCTTTATAATCGTATGAAGGTTCGTACAAATGTATTACGTAAATGTATTCTTTAAAAACTTGTCTTATATAGTATGAAAATGTATACTATAAAATATACTATAGTATGAGTGGTGAAAGCTGAGCGATTATTACGCTATTAAACCTTATGGCTATACGGTTGATGAATTAAGGTTAGATTTGTTGATGTATTCTTCACACCCCTATTTTCTCTTGGGGAAGCAGGAGAGTAGGCGTGAGGTTTCTCTAACATTTGCGAGATAAGCGTCGCATTTGGCGTTTCGTGTTCGGTTTGAATTAAAATTATTTTCAAACTGCAGCGACAGCTTTTTGCTTATATGTCAGTTTCCTGCAGTCGATGGAGGTCAGTACCAAGTGCACTAATAAATTTGTGGTTTATGCATTCTCGAATAGCAAACCCCCCCATGTTTTTATACAACCGATGCGATGGACGAGCCTTCATTTGCTCATAACGGTGGGACAGTCTGGTAGACTGATATTCAAACGCGATTGACCGGGCATACATCATTAGACATAAAATAGGGATTAATTTAATCATTTGCAGTTTTGTGTGATGTTATGTTACGACAATACTTTTGTTATAACTGGAACTGAGTAAAATAATTCTAAATAAATTTTTACAGTGCTGTGAAAGAATAATAGTCAAATGAGATTAATATTTTACTTCACTGTATAGGGTAGATGTACCAATTATGGACATAATATGTCTACAATAAGGAAATTTAACAGAATTTAAATTTGATCTTTGTTTAAATTTTATAACGCTATATGTTTGCTAAATGTTTGAAGTCTTTGGAAGAAAACACACTTACGGGCACTAGTGAATGTTGGACATAATTATATAAAATTTTAAAACAATTGCGTGTTGATGTACGCATTTCCTGACATTTCCTATTATGGCTATAAACTGTTTTTCATACAATTTCATGGCGCAAATGCCATTCTTGACCAAATATTGAGTGTCGTAATTTATGGAAGAACCCTAGCATACATATTACTAAATATTATTACTACAAGTTATATTTCCTACGGCCTGATAATAATTTACAATTGACAGATTTAAACTTTCGAACAATGAGATTGGTTTTGAATTTATAATAGCAATAATCACATTATTTTTATACATAAAATTCAACGTATATATACACTCTACACCCGGTGGCGGCCCGGTGGTAGATGCGACAGCGGCGCCGGACTTCACACGGTAGTACCGGGGTTCAAGTCTCATCTGGGCCGTTCCCCCATAGTGAGGAAAGACAGGCAGAAATGGCAGGCATATGACCTACGAGGTCGTTAAGCCAAGAAAGATACACTCCACACAGTTGAATAATAAGTTCATATTAACTGTGAATCATATCATATTTTTTCATAATGCCTCATTTGAAATTCTTTGGCTTTTCTTCTTTCTTATTTTCTTTCTTACATCTATCCCTGCTCTTCTGTAGTTAGGCTATTATGTAGTGTTAATACCTCTAAAAGCCTTTCTGGGTGTTCAATAAACTAAAACGGAAAATATTGTGAATAGAGCACACAACCGCATGATATGAAATAAAAGCAGCATAGAGGCAGGCTTGAAACTAACGGCAAAAATACATTTATATTACTTGAATAAAACGTTAACAGGACAGAAAATCAGCGTTGCTCGATTGAAGAGTATCGTGCGCAAACCCCTCAATGGAAGCGAAATGTGTTTACCTACGTGAGATGCAAATGGCAAATGTATTAAGCAGTAAATGGAGAAAATAATAGAAAGAACAGAATTTCTTTAGTAGTGTAAATTTGTGACTGTGTGTTTTTCTGTGTGTGCGTATCTACCTTCGTTTATTTATGTATAGCATCATGAACCTAGGACTCTTAGACAGATAACAAGAATTGAGAATTACGTCAATCAGAAAAATCGTATCACGATTAAATTAAAAACTGTTTTCATTGATATTCAAATGTTTCCTTCTTTCCTATCTCCATGTCAACCAAGATATCATTTGACTATCAGTCATAACCGTTTTAGAGCTCAGATACTCGTTTCATAGAGTTTATACTCAAAATCAAATTATCCTACCTAAAGATGGCGTCATTGTCCTTGTTTTAAAAGAAACCGCATTCTAACTTGGAAAAGCGTCTCGGTAAATCGCGGTTTCCGCTTAAGTTGATCATTGGGTGTTACTTGTCTGAAACAATCGACGATGATAGCCCTCCAAAGAATTTATTACAATGTGCACCTTAGTATCGAAAACCATTCGATTGTTAATCTTATCAAGCATTCAGCATCATTATCTGTCATAGCTATTCATTGGAGTTCGTTTTAATGGTACGCCGGAAATCCGATTGCGATTGGCAACGTTCGGGTCACACTCCGTACTCATCGTAAGGTACGTGAGTCTCTGAATTCTAGTACCGGCTATCCCACTGCCAGTCGGCAATCAAACACACACGTGCCTTGATGCCTAACACTACCAGGATACCCGTGGAAGCCCGTTTTTCCTTCTAGGGCCACCTGTTGGCGGGAGGTAAGGCATTATTTCCGTGCCGCTCGTCAATAGCTATCTGTCAGCATAGGTTGCTTCGCTGGCAAAGCCGATTTTGTAGACTGTCTGCCAACTTTTGGCAAGCGGTTCTGAGCACCCGGCGTCGACTGTTGCATTTGCAGATGGAGCAACAGCTTCTTTATTGCATCATCGTCTCATGTACCTTTATCGGAAGTTTCGATTTTTCGTTGTGTCTCCTCTGACCATTTGTCTAGTCCTGTCTGTCAGATTAGATACAGCTCTTCGATGTTTGCCTTCCAGCTCATAAGAGTCAGCTGCATGGTAACAACAGTCTAATGAATGCTTGCACTACGCCATTTGCTTCTCTTTCCTTTTATACTGGCACTCTGAATTAGAGACTGAACGAGCTTTGCATATCGTTTTCAACCATTACTCAATGCATTACCCTGAATGTGACATGTCGCGGGTGATCGAAACGTACAGGTGAAGTCTTTAGTTTGGTAGAAAAACGAATATGAAAAACACCTGTGAACGTGACAAGCGCCTAGTATTTGTCATAACCCTGGATCTGAACTGAGCTTTGTTGGGCCGTTTTGTATCATTTGTGTTCGTGCTGACACTTCGACGGCGTGTCTTTGGCGTTTGACGAGCCGTGCCGGAAAAAAGGGTTTAAACGTTTGTGACATAGATCTCTGTGCTGCACAACGTCACAAGCAGCACGTCGACCAGCTAAGGCACGTTTCACCCAATCGGATCCTATTCGCATCTATTTAAAGTTGATTCATTCGTGCGAATATTTTCGAGTCCAAATACACACTAGCATTGTTCGGTATGAGTCGTTTCATATTTCATGATTATTGTGTCATCGCCGTTTCACAACCGACTGAAACTTGAACATTGTATTCCCCACAATAAGATGAACGCGCATGCATTAGGAATAGCCATATGCATAACCGTAGCATAACGATTCCATTGGGAAGAAACCTGTAAACTCGTCGTCATCCGGCACCTAAGCAAGACAAGTTTTTTTTGCTGTTATTTGCAAATGTCTTGTGGCGGATGGTGCGTAACACGTGCTCGCATTGATACGAATTCGTCGTATAAATCTCTTTTTTTCAAGAAGATTCGTGTTTCGAGTGCAAATTATTCAATTTGATGTATTGAATAAAATATCAGTGGAATTGAACCTCGTGAAACGTGTCAAACTGTCTATATGTAAGAATGTTTAGTCCGTGGTATGAAATGGCTAATGTATGTAAGATCACCTGCGTGTATATATATATATATATATATATATGTGCATTGCATATTTTCAACTATTTTTATTTAAGTTACAATATGACGGCCGAAGGCCGTATTGTCATATTTTCAACTATGATGGTATTGAACATTTATTTTCCTCACTACATACCTTGTACTACCACAAGAATTATGCCAATGGGAATCCAGCGAAGCACCTGCAACAGGACCACCACCATCATGGCTCAAAAAACAACCATTTGGGCTAGTTCAACAGTTGACCTTGCAGTTCACACTGATTTCCAGTCACAATTTTTTCGAGTACGCCATTTTTACTGCCTTTGATTGAAGATATTGAGTGACGATCACGATGAAAGTCTTTCAGTTTTGAAAATCACTACAATTAGTTATCAACACCAGTGTCAACAGTGTATATGCTGTATGACTGTTTATTTTCTTAATATATTTATTTTTTGTCAAACTGTATATTTGTATCACTTCTATTCTGGATGGTTACATCTTTACCTATAGTTCATAATAAGATAACGTAAGTTACCTAAAATTTATGAAAAAATACTAGCGTATTTGAAACGAAAACAATAATGTTAGTATCCCCAATTTTATAAGGATATTTTTAATTTTCGTTTCATTGCTAATTTTGCTTGGCCATACAACAGATTAATTAAGGATGAACTTGAGCACTACTCCGACGGTGAATTGTATTATCTGTTTCACTAACAGTATATGACCCTCAGTTTATCGTGATGGCGTTAGGGCGTGGTAGCTTATTCGAACTGTCGAGTTCTTCCCGAAATACGCCACACCACGTTTTCAAGAAACTACGACCCACGAGGGTGGCCGCAACTCGTTAAGTACTGGTTGCAGATACATTTTTACAGTCACTGGCACATAAGTAATATTCAACGAATTCAACGGTAAGGATTCAACGTACGATAACACGCGCTTCGTCTCGGTTTGAATAGTACACCGGTTGGTTTACTGTTGGTTTTTGGTATAGCTGTGACAAACGCAAGGATACGACCACTACTGATTCAAGACGACATCGATACTTGTATTTCGTTCCGAATAGTCGACCCGAAGAGGGGTTCCGAAACGCTCTGTACAGCATCCGAGCTGAGCACGAGCATTAGTTACTGAGTCTTGAGAGATTCTTTGAGTTTTGAGAGCAGAATTCGCAACAGCCCTTACGGGGTCAGCCTGTGCTATTGTTGATGATTTTGATGATGATTTCTCAGTGGTCAGTACCGTTAAGAGAGCTTCTCTTCATTTAACCGCCGATTTCTCTGGCTTTAAACATTGAGAGGACAATCTGCTCGCTCTTGCTTTTTATGGGGAGTCGATGTTTTTCGAAGTAAAATGCCTGATACATTTCGGCTTTATTGCTAACCTTTGATGCTTTGTTTGAATGAGCATGTAGCTTGCGAAGAACTTGCTAAAAGGATGTTAATATTGTTTGAGTGTAGTAATTTCAAAATTCTGCTGCTTCTTCTTTTTCTTCTTCTTTGGCACAAAACCTCGAAAGGTCATGGTCTGCCACTCCATTGTTGGCTCTCTATGAGTTGTTAAATACCCGTAGCTGGATCGTCACTCCTGCGTACGTGGAGACGGTCTAGGCGGGATTCGAAAACCGGGCTTACCGTGTGAAGATCAGTGTTGTTTTCGCCTCGGCCACTGGACCACCCCAGCTATTCTGATACATGTGCCATAATGCCACGCTTAATTTCTGCAGACTTGTTATGTACTTCACTGCTAGACACTTCTTCATACCACCCTTTTTTGCATTTATTATTTTTATCTTACCAATCAACCAAAAGTAACCCATTTATAATTGATTCATTCTGTTTCGTTGATCGTTTCCTTAAGCGCGAACGCTTTTGAAAATGATTTATCTAGTCTGATGTGCTGCTAAAAAATACGAAACTTGTTCATGGTTTACATGTCAGTGAATAACTGAATTTTACGTTTAAATTAGTCATTTACATGACTCTATTGAATCAAATTTTTGTTTCAATAGCAAATAAACTAACCTCATCTTTTCTCGCTTTCTCTTAATCCCAATATTGTTCTCTACGAAGATTTAAGTGAGGTATTTTGTATATATCCTCACGTTTTACGGCTTACACTCTGCAAGCTTCTTTTTTTTTTATTCTGATAGAACGGCCTGGCCGTAGCTTCTAGTACAGAAAAAAAAATCAGCAGTTGTGTGAATTCATCCTCACTTATTCTACTTCAGCTATTTTTCTGATTTTTTTTATGATTGTATATTTTTATTGACCTACTTTTTTCTAACACATGTTTACATTATGTTTATAAGGGGCGATCCGTTGACCGCGGCATAGCAGCGCCGGTCTAAACACGGCAGGATGTAGTTACGGTATTATCCTCTCGATGTTGTAGCGCCAAATAAATGTTTCCAGAAAACTATGATAATACATTTTAATATTGACAATGTCCTACTATTGTTGATATGTGTTCTTTCCCGATTAATCGTAGCTTTAAGAGTGTTACCTCGTGTCAATTGACAAAATAGCAAGTAATGTAACTTGTAAATTTTTCACTTTAATCCCTCTATAGCTTGAGTAAATGCAATTTAAATGCGTAGAGCTACTTTATTACCATTATTTTAATTTAAAATCGTATGACCGAAGGAAAGCGTGTGTTTGATTCAGTTGTTGAAGAACGTCTTGTCAACTGTTAATCCAAATGTTGAAGAAAAACTGGACAAGTTGAACGATTTTGTTCCAAAAGTTTAATCTGTTAAACCTGGGCTGCTGCCTGTGATCAGAATGTCACAATCCACGCTGAGGGTTTAGACTCGTATCCAGAAAGTACTGTCACATTCTTCTCTTTGTAGTTCAACCTAATATCCACTGAAGAACGTCTTTGGCATCATATCGTTTTGTCGTAATGGGATTTAATCCGCTCATGTTCTCAATGTTAATTGGCATGGTGAGTAAAACAAACTAAGTCTCCACATTCTTCAAAGAACTGGTCCTAGATTCCCTTTCTTCCGTTACGATTAGTTTCAATCCATCTCCGTCTGTGTTGCAGTTTAAATCATACAATCAGGATGCGGAAAGAACGTGAAAACATGTTCCCTATCAAAGGCTAAACGATGCATCGGATTTATTTCATCATTTTTGTTCACTGTCGTTAGTTCACAGAATCTTAGTTTTTCATCTCAGGGCTCCCATGTTTCCCTTATGTCTACGTATTCTTATTACAATATCTAATGAAAAACGACTCACACTCTGGCATGCCGCGCCTAAAAAAGAATACGACTATGTCGATTTTTGTACTTTATGTGCATGGGTATGTGTGTTTGTATAAGAAATCTACTTTTTTACCAACCATTAACTCAATGCTATTCTTTTTACTTGCTTTCCTCGATTTCATCTCGCACTGCCACGGAAAAAGGATCGACCATAAAACCATATTAAACAGCGTAAAGTGTGCGAACGCGGGCAAAATTTACAACACCCTGGGCACAAACCCATGCTACATATATGAAAGGCGTTGTCTCAACGATGGCAAGGACTAGCACGCCGGCGTCCGAAGAAAGTCCAATGAGTCCGGCGCAAAATGCGATCTTCATGTACATATTCCAGATAAGACAATAATGAAGGAAAATGGATTGCAATAAAAATTCGTTCTTGAACGTTGCTTAACACGCTTCTCTCTTCAACTCGTTCCCCTTTTCGGCTCATTGTACTTACATAAGGAGAAAATGGAAAGAAATGTTATTTTTTTTTGCAATATTTCACGGGTGTGCCAGTAGCGGAGGAAAATAAAATAAAAAATCGAATCAAAATGATTCTACACGGCTTTAGCCGCAGGCCATTCTTCTTCTCTATTATTGGTAGGGTGATGAGTTGTCATGAGAATTCTTCAATAAAAATGAAAAAAATATTTGGGGCGTTGTATTTACATTCAAAAGGAACAGTGACGGTAAAGGAAAACCACACGGTGCCGTTTGGGAGCTAGTTTGATAATTTCAACCAAGTCACATGCTAGCGAATCAACGATATACAACAAATATAGAATTGAAAAGTATTGGGGAATACAGATTGTAACAAATTTTGAGCACAAGCAGCATACAACAGTGAACTGTTTAGTGATAGTTAAAATAACTCACTTGATAGACATATTCAATTGAACGGATTGATTCATTTTCATAAAAACACGACTTGATGTGAGCGGAAGTGAATGTTTAAAAAAAAAAATAGGTAAGTTTGTTTGGTAAACCATATTATACTGAATATCTGTATATACCCTCACTAGTAAATGGAAAATTATACTTATATGGCTTTCATAAACATGGCCTCTCCTGACATTCACTCGCATTGGATTTTTACATTAATGATTCCCCACCAGACGTGTTGCGGTCGAACTTCATTGGACAATGAAGTTGACATACTTCTTATATTTCATTCTCTTTAAGTTGCTAATGCTGTGCAGTACTCTTTTTCCTTTTATTTTGAACCTTGGATGCGGCCTATTACAACAAACGAATTAAGGCCGAGTGCATCACGTCCAATGATAAATGTTAATGTACCGTCCAATGATAAATGTAAGGGTGCAAAGAATTGGAAAAGGGCGAAAAATAAAAAAAAACACGCTTCTCTTATATCGACTTGACTTCATTGTGCCAGATTGTTCTATTACTGCACTGTTATTAAACTAGGACAAACGGTTTTCATTTGTATTTCGCCTTTAAGGCTGAAGCTTTAAGAATGGTTAGTAATATTGTCCGCTTGTAATCTACTAGGGACAGCATTGCTACACTGTGGTAAAAATAACGCTGCAAAACGCCACCTTGTTGTAAAGCGTGTGTTAAGTACATGCATACCAGACGCTACGGATGTATTTTATTTCTTGTTGCTTCGAACAACGATCTTCTTAGGTTCTGCTATTTCTGGATTGCATGAGTTTTTGTGAACTTGTCACACATACGTGTTTCAGACCGCGGTTCCAGTTGATTCATTTCGTAGATGTCAACCAGCTGTAAGCGAATTGGTGGTTGTTTTGGTAGGTGAAATTTATATAAAACGTCCAAAACTGCAAATAATATGTGGAAATAGCTGCCAAGATAAAAATTCCAATTTTTTCAAACGTTTGTGCACGTGAACGAATTTACGATGAATTTAACTTACGTAAATACAGAAACGAGAAAAGCAATGGTGTGGAATGGTAGCCAACAACATTGGAATTGGTGAAAAAGAATATATGTTGTACGATGTTTTACACACTTTCATACAGGTATAATACACCTTATTTTGTCCTGTATGTTTTAATTTTATTTTTTAATTTATACTCATTAGTAAATAGTGCGAGAGAAGTATAAGGTAAAGAAAATGAGAATAAATAAGCGACGAAAGGAAGAGTGTACTCGCAATACACTTTCATAGGAAGCTGGTCTTTTCTTGATTTGTAATTTTTCGCGCATTTTTCATTCGTTGTAACCTCTCCTGATAGTATCGAAGTTTCTCTTTTCCAACGCACTCTACCACTTGGTGGGATGAAGAATAAAAAAAATCACAGGATGTAAACGTGTATTGCCTTTCTCCACACGTCACTAACCCAACAGTCAAATGTTTACCAAGCCCATGTAGCGTGTGCTTGCATTTTCTCTCGTACATGTGTCCGCATACGATGTATTGATACGTGAGACACTCATACCACTTCTCAATCACCATCTTTTCTTCTCTTCTACTTTTGGATTTAGTTGATGTAGGAGAAAGTTTGCTTTTCTTGTTGAGTTTTTTTCTTTCGCCGTTTCCTTTGCTTAGCTTATAAGGGGATAAAAAGCAATCTACAACATTTTTGCTTCGGCACGAGGCACGCGATTGCCTTTGCAGTGGACGTGCGTTTTTTGGCCAAACAGAGCGGTTATCTGCTTTCTATCGTCTGGCACTACCTCTCATGCTCTCTACCTCCCGGAGCTTTCGGTTTTATTATTGTGGCCCGCAAATCCATCGAAGCATGATAGCACTTTCGGCAATACTTTTAAAAAGATTATCGTATATTTTGCGTGGTTTATCAGGCCGAATCAGCTGCAGTGTGAGGGTATTTTGATGATGTTTGTATAGATATGTGCGTCAGTACATATCACACAATCTGCTGGTAGAGTTTCCTCTTTGATTTTTTGGATCTTCTTCTCTGTTTCCTACGGTATTCGAGATAACCTTCGATAAGCTTACATTTTTCTTGCGTGCTTTGTCTCTGCATGCGAAGTTTGGCGTTGGTCTTATTTGAAAGTGTCCAGGCTCGAGCTGGGTCGGGAAAGACATTGCTGTACGACTCGATGGAAACAAATTCCTATGAATAAACAGTATACGGATCATTCTGCGAGTGATGCTGTGTGAAGGGGAGTGGTCTTAGTTTGTGGAGATGGTGTGGCAGCAATTGGATTGGGATCAAATCGTCCAAATGTCATTGCAAATAAATGCTGATTTGCGGACAATTCGACCCCTTTTATAAGAGTTTAGTTGTCGGGTCAGTCAGAAGGATCTGACACAAATAAAAACAAACAATCAAATACACGCACACATAACCAGCAAAGGCAATTTGTAAAAGATGAGCACAGCGTGCCTTGTTTATCTTTTTTTTACTCTGAACATCTTTTGTACTTCGGAAATCCTATTCACTCCACTGCTGCTGTTTGGCGCACAGGTTCACATAAACAATTTATAATATGATGCTTATGATAGAATCTTTACGTGTTGTAATATCTGGACGTCTTTAGGAATCTACGGAATAGAGCATTATAATAGTGTTGGGAAGCAAATGAAAAAAAATTATGGTTCATATTTTCTGAAGTCGTCTAGTGTTACGAAATTTTGTCTCAATTTTGTGCTATAGTACTTATGAACTGTATAACTAAGTAGATCGCTAAGAAACTGGGCCATTGCTTAAAAATTCCTAAAATATATATTTTTTTAAATGCTTACGATAGCAAAGAATGGGCAAAAAATTAAAATTTCATAAAATTAACCGTATCGTTATGTTTTGTGGAACATTTAATCACAGTTAATCCATGTTTTATTGTACAGGTTTATAGTAACCATTGGTCGGTGGTTAGCTTAGTAAATTTTGCTTAATGCATCGTATGGATAGAGATTGTAGAAAATTGAGGTCCTCGTGATGGTGAAAAGGAGTTCGACATACAACATATATCAAGAGTGAGCATGTGTTTCATTCTGAATTTCTTCCTCTTTATTTTTCACTTTGATAATACACGCGATGGCTTGTTTTGAGCTTCTGAAATTTTCGCTCTACCACCTAGCGTAGTCGCATATCGCAGTTCTTCGTTAGTATTCATGAGCAGTGTCAGTTTAATTAATAAAACATGGTTGATTAAGTGAATTGAATCCCGTTTTTATACGCTCACCACTCACTATGCGTCGCCATCAGAAGAGGCATAAGGGTTGATGAACGAAAGTAAAATATACTCTGAATAGCTCCATCTATTCTAGATTGTTTCGGGGTTAACTTAAGATGTGTCAGAGAGTTCATTAGGATGCTGTGATGTAAACTTTTCTAGTTTTATAGCATTCTATTTTTTATTGAACATAAAAACATATGCTTTCAAACAAAGTAAAAACACTTTTACTCAGCTAAGAAGGAATCCAGTTGCATTGGTGATGAACGTTACTGTTATAAACCCTGTAACCAGACACCAAAAGATAAACTATTCTTACTTATTTGTTTCATGAATTACAGTCAGATTAATGTAATGAAAGAGGTTACATTTTAAAACATACATTTTCCCAAACAGTTTGAATAGTAGTTGTGAATAAAGTAAATTACGGTAAAACGTATTATCTTCTCCTTTTTTCAATTGGTGTAAAATGCTTTTCGGTCGCCCATTTTTTCTTAATCGAATTTAATTGAAATTCATTTGGTTATTTAATTCTGTGCACGGACTGCCTGTCAATCCTGGAATTGTCTGGATGGGATTCAATACCTGGTCCTACCGTGTAAAGGATGGGCAACGCTATCGCTAGGCCGATGTAATGATCCAAAAAAATATTTTAAAGAAAAAAAAACAAACATCACTATAGCAATGCTAAACATACATACATCACATCCAAGCTATTATATTGTTCGAGAACCTTCGGCAGCAATGCAACATGTTCTTCGCTTCGTTTATTAAACCTTAGCATACATGGACGATTCGCTACTACCTTTTTTCTAGCATCATCTTTAGGTACGTGTAATCAAAGTGTGTCCAAGTAATGCTGATACCCTTACTAGAAACTTGCTTAGCTGAAGTGATGCTGATATATCTAACTCGTGCAATAATAAATGCTGAAACTGTAATAATTTGTACGTGCTTCACATGCAAGATAAAAAAGGGGCTATAGCTACGAAAAAACGCAGAGGTAACAAAGCCATCTAAGATCTCACACCGGACGCTTCCCAACCGTGAGTCATTGGTATGGCAAAGAAATGCTACACTGATCTATTAAAGTGCTGTAGACCTTGCAGTAGAAATCACAAGCGAGCAAGAGCCATCAAATTTTGCTGCAGAAGGAACTACCACTAGATACTCCTGTTCAGATGATTTGACTAAAGCTGATGGGTTTTCCTCTTTCTTGCAAAAAATAGCACTGCATGAAAACTTTGGAATGCAACATTTAGTGCAATGATCGAAGTATATAGAAAGTTTTATACGTTTCGTATGTACCATGTACACTGTGTTGGTGTAGATTCTTCGGCATAAATGATGTCATATACCTACGCAAGCAGAAAACCATATCCGCGACCTTATAGACCTGCGACATCATAAATCACGCAAGTTGAGCGTCTAAATATATGAGTTATGGTCGTGATTTCCAAAATGCAGTGACGCGATGCAATTACCGCCTGCCGAAGGCAACCGTCTTGCATCTCCGCTTATTCTCCCTCCGGGGTTCTCTTTCAAGGCTTGGTCAATACTTTTGTAGTGAATAGTATCTAAAATTTAAAGATGCATAGAAACTCTAAAGGGTCTCAGTACTGCAATGAACTAGCTAAAGCCTATTGAACCTGTTTAGTTATCGATGTAAAGGAATTTATATTTGTGAGGATTTTTTTGTGTGTTTAGGACCGTTATCCTTGCGCCTGTGACTTAAGACTACGATTTAATTTATGCTATTAATTGTGCACGAATATTTTAATGAAGAAATCTACTGTAACATACAGATAATTTAAGGAACTATGGGGCGGCCCGGTGGTGTATCCGATAGCGGCGCCGGTCTTCACACGGCTGGACCGGAGCTCGAATCCCGGTGGACCGCCTCCCCGTACGCAGAACTGACTATTCAGCTACGGGTAAAACACAAGTCACAGAAAGCTAGAAATAGCAGGCCAAGACCTACAGAGGTTGTAGTGCCAGAGAAGATGAGCTGTTTGGGTAATTATAAACTTTTGTTCATTTTCATATATCTTGTCATGTACTTTACGTAAAGCATGTTTAGTTGAACAAAAGAATCGATACAATTAAACTATTACTTTTTGGATGCCGTTAATCTCTTCTTCGTCTTTGTTGGCCTAACGACCTCTTAGGTCATGCCTGCCATTTTTGGCTTACTAAACTTATTGTTACCTCATAGTTGGATTTTCAGTCCTCACTATGGGGGAACGGCCCAGATGAGACTTGAACCCCGGTTCTGGCGGGTGAAGACCGGCACGGCTGTCACATCTACCACCGGGCATTATGTTATGTTACCTATTTCGGAAAAAGACATGCCAGTTCGCGAAGCATGGTTGAAAGACTTAAAAAATGGAATGTTTCTTTCTACGAACTTACTTCAACCAGCATCATTTGCTCAAGATAACGAATAGAACAAGTACATGTATTTTAATGTGAAAGCATTTTGCATGTTTATTAAATTATACTTTTAAAATATCCATTATCCATCGCAACTGAAACCACAACAATCGAAAGAAGGGGGAAAGATGGAAAAGAGTAATGAAATATATCCATATCGAAGAAATACAACACACGTGATTGACAAAGCCAAGTCTGGATTTTTTTAGCCTTACTCTTGGACCCCGTTCCTGCCACTTGCGATGAACGTTTTTTTTTCACGAACAAATTCTTCGTGCCCAAGTACAATTGTCTTCGAAGAAGTGTGTTTATGTAAACTGGCACTCTAAGCTCTTGCAAACAAAGTCTTCAAATATTCTCTTTTCGTTCTGGGAGAACAAAAGTTTTGATTTATAGAAAACGAATCAGTGAGCGCTCACATAGGAAATTCAATTTATCTCTACTCCAGCAGGA
>KZ063702.1:0-11693 GCA_002091835.1 Anopheles maculatus
CGAAAGAAGAGGATTGTTCTCACGACCACACAGTAGTGTTTACAGCAATTGTAAGTACAATTGGGAAAAAAACGTTAAGATTTTAATAGTGTTACACGCATTGCACGCACTTTGTGTATTTGATATGACGAAGTGCTATTTTGTTGAACTCTAACTAGCGGACCCGAACGCGACTACTGATGAAAGCTTAAGATTTTTTTTATTTCATTTGATCTTTTTTTTTTTTGAATGGTAAAATATAACTAACTGGTATATAGTTTGACCGTGTGTTAATGTGGAATGAATAAAACATACTTTAGCAGAATCTTTTCTGTAGCTCAAAGAGCGATCAATTGGGAAAGAAAGGCGAACAAGAATTAACAGTAGCTTATTACCGACAGATTGTTTTAACACAAAACTCCAGGGTGCACGCGAACTTCAGAATACATGCAAACGCCTGGATATGTGCAAAGGGACCTCTCTGAAAGGTAAGCTATTTCAGGACTTTTGATTCCACGTTGTAGTTTTGTTTTTGTGTTTTTAAAAACACGCTTAAGTTACGTAGTCTTTGAATATTGCTTTGTATGTATGTGTTTCCTGTGGAGGTGATAAAATTTGATTGCAAAGAGTTTTGGAGTTTTCTCATAATCATCTTATTTCATGAGCAGTTGGTCAATTGAATGTTTTCAAATGATGCTCCTGTAACAAATCTGTCAAAAACCTGCTTTTGAGCAGTGGTTTCGAGGGCTTGTAAAGAGCGTTATTGCTTACCTGCATATCTGCTCAACTCCTTGCTCCAGTTAAGCGAACGGAAATTAGAAGAGGTGAAGAGTTAAATGAGAAAAAATACTTCTGGTGAGAGAGCAGCAAAAAGTGTTTCAGTGCGTCGGCCGGGAATCGAACCCGGATCAACTGCTTGGAAGGCAACTATGCTGACCATTACACCACCGACGCACGTCGGAAGAAGTGTGCTTAGATGACTATTTCAAATCAATCTTGTTCCGTATGGCAAAGCAACTTCTAATTCAAGCACAAGTTTTAGTATCACAATTTAATACTAAAAGCAATCACTAACACTTTAAGCAAATACTCCTCTTCTCGTTTTGTGTGTCTGTGTAATATATCTGTATCTTGGATAATAGGCGGTAAATAGTCCACCACAAATATGATTCTATTTTTTAAGTTAATGTATCTACTATACACTTTATCCCTTCCTCCATCGTTTCCCCCCTTCTGCATTCGGCTCGCTTTTTCAACTTGATTGCACAAAACGTCAAATTGACATAAGCGAAACAACAAAGGATAGTGAAACCAAAACAAAATCAGTGCTAGAGATTGCTGCTCAGCAACACCATACGGCAACTTCCGTATCTCTTTGCGGGTTTAAGAAAGACTGTAATATTTATGAGTTTATTTATAAGTAGTGCAAATCTCCCTAGTGTCGCCCGTTCAACCACGCCTCGGTTCATACGCTCGGGCCGAAACGATGCAAAACTATGAACACACCATCGAGGAGTTGACGCAACTGGCGCAGGAAAAAATCGAACTAGGCGAAAAGCTGCTCAAAAGCCTTTCGCAGCGAAACACCATTGAGGGAGTGAAAAAAATTCAGAAGAAAATTAGCCAAGAGCTCAAGTTCCTGAACCGGGTGAAAGCGAATCGGACCGTCACCATCAATCACATTCTTTGCAGCAATCTCACCCATTTCGGGTGTCTGGTGGACTGTTTGCTGGCGAGCAGTGACGTGAAACACGTTGACTATCCGCTTCCGGTCGAGGATCGGGCCTGTCCGTTGCGGGTGGATATAGTGTGCGATGGTGGTGCCACCTGGATCAAGGTGATTGCCCGCAATCCAAAGTCGCTCAGCGATGCGGTGTATGGGCGGACGAGTTACGGCTCGAAATCGATACTGGAACAGGCGGAAGAGTATGTGCAGGCAGCATGCAACTTTCCGTACATGTTCCGGGCGCCGACAGTAGTTTTTCGCTTCCTGAGCAAGCTCGACAGTGAGCTGATTTTGGAACTGCAGCGGATCGGTGTCCGGGTGGTGATACTGACGGACGATTTGGGAGAAGAAACACGGAACGACGTAACGGCGGCAGGTCCATCCAACACGTCGTCTCTGTCGGAAACCAATCCAAAGGATGAAATACGATTGCTGAATGTGGACGTGACCTCGCTTATAGCGTACTGCAGCGCGATGACTAACGGATCTGCCCGATGGGAATACAAACAACCGCTGCTCTCGGAACAGGCCTGCTGGGAGCGTGATAAACCCGTGAAGCCGGTACTGGACCGACTGTTCGAAGGCAAACGGTTGATCTGTGGTTGAACGGGCGACACTAGGGAGAAAGTGCGTGCCAAGGAGCTGTTCACCCGCATTCATGTTCTGCCAGATGTGCCTCTCGAGCAAGCCCCCAAGGAGCTCCAGTCACTGAAGCTGGGTGGTAAGATACGACCCCGGAGCTTACAGGTGTTTGCCTTCGGGCTGTACCATCGGGCTGTGACGGTCACCTCGAATGAAGGATTTACGCGTGCTGCCAAAATGCAGGGACTCGAGGTGCCGGTCTTCCTGCACGACGCAAGAGCTCTGACGGAGGACAAAGAGCGTACGGCTAAACCACTGCCGGAATGAGCTGGTGAACGTTTGATCGAGTGGAATAAACCACAATGGAAGAATAAATGTGAAGGGCCAATTGTACGACGAAACATACCGTGTCCGGTTTTTTTTTTCTCATTCTGGAGCGAATCGGTGCACTTTCAGGTTACATTTCTCATATATCGTGTTTATTCATTCTGCTCATCTCATCATTTATCATCATTCTACCACCGTCTGTGCTTGCTTCTGGGGTTCCTCTATACACATATCGCCATGGCAACTGGATCCAAGTTCAAAATTCGATCGTTTGCGCTACTACTGTTTGTGTTGTTTTCCGTCCTTTCCTTGCCATGTGCATCAGTCAATGATGGCCGCAGTAAACCTGAACCTGCTGGTGGTATGCACTACTTTGAGCCATTCTTTCCCATACAAGAACAGGTAAGCTGACGGTAAAGTACTGCCTTATACTACTAAACCATAAGATGTTTTTTTTCCCCGCATGTCAAAGAAAGTGAAACGATCGTGAGATGCGCGATGGATGATCAAATGGAACCAATTGTAACTGGCTTGAACTGAACTGAATCCTTTCAACGTGCTCAGCAATGTTTTACGTTACTTCTATTGAAAACAGCTTATATTATTAACCTGCTTACATAGCTTTTCTTTTTTCCTTCCCCTTCGATCTACCGGATCTCCTTGTAAACGTGCATTGCATTGCTTTCTAAATTATGTATACTATAGAAAAGACAGGAATGTAGCCATTCCTGTGTGTGTGTATGCAGCAGATTATTAAAATATGGAATTTAAAAAAAAGAAGTGAAACGCAACCCCATTCTTACTCACAGATCATCATCACAAACACAAACCAACCAATTGAAGGAAGTCTAATATGCCGGGATACAAAGAGACAACAACAATTTTACTCAAATTGTTTCCACAATTTGTCTCTACCGGGGTTTAGCAAACGATTTAAAAAAATAGATATGAGAAAGAAGTGCTTATATGCGATGATGATGGTACCAAACAAACAAATATTTTACCTTCCTTCTTCTTCTGTTCTTCCGTAAAGGATTTTACGAGCCAATAGCGTTCGTTCACATCGGTATTTTGTTCTTCATTGCTCACACACTGTTTCGAGGCGCGAGCCGTACAACCAATTCCCTGCCGTTGGCCAGACACGATTTCATTTCACTGTACACTTGTGTTGTTTCTCGTAATCACTTTCCACTAATCACTATTTCTCGGTGCTGCTCATGTGTGTGTGTGTGTGTAGCTTTCTCCATCGTACAGCAACTTCAAACATCAAACAGGATAAAGTTGTTTCCTTCTTGTATCTCGAGCTCAGTCAATGCTGCTGGGTGTAACTGTACTGCAACACTGACCAACTGCTGTTCCTCGTTTTAATCATCCTAGAAATAAGAAACAATTATTTAGTAATGTGGAGAGGTTGTCGTTCACGATTTAAAAATTAAATCAATTGGTTGACTTTGAGGAAGATTTTCTTAGCCTGAATGCAAAATCGAAACATAATCCCATGTTACTAAAATTGATCCATAACCCACACTTGCTCGCTTGCCTGTTGCGGGATAGGTGGCGTGATACGTTCGACCATTTTCAATGTACAACCCGATGAAAGCACCTGCCTGACCATATTTTACAAACTAGGTAACATCAGGGCTGTTCGAGCTTCTCATTCTTTACAACCACACGTAATATTCTTTAGAGCATTTTGTTTATACTCGAGATCTTGAGTACGGAATCGGTTGTGTTTTAAAGCTAATGCAAAATGTAATCGGTTGTTACAGTGAGCCAAACGCAAATCCGGACACCCTCAGTTTGGGCAATTGCGTACGGGAAACATATAAAAATTATTTTTTGCTATCAATACTTCTTTGGACACCCACCTTCCTACAAGGCAAGTGCCAAAGAAACAACAAAAAACGGCAATCTGAGGAACAATTCACAAATGAGTAGTCGGAAAATGGAAAACTGGACAGTTATATTTCTAAGAATCCACTGCGGTTTAAGGGCTCATGATGCTAGTTTAGCTACCAATTCCTATAGTGTTATGATGGCCGCCGTGATAAGTGTGTGGATGCTCAGATTTTCCAAAAATCCCACATTCTCACTTTAAAATGCGTCATACAACATTACCGGAGAGAAATATCATTATATTTCATCATCAGGACGGAAAAAAGTGTTCGGGAAAGCAATCATTTCACAAATATAAGCAAATCAACAGTTTAAGACATTATTAAAAGTATTCAAAGTATTGAAAAAAAAAACAAAGAAAATTGTTCATCTCAGTGTAAAATTCAGACAAGTGTCCGGATTTCCGTTTGGCTCACTGTATACGAAACATATGCCAGCCTACTCTGAAGCATGTTATCACAAAATATGATATTGAAAATATCTTTCCGATAATTAAATCGGACGCTAAGTTGCCGAAATAACTAAAAGAATGCAAAAAGGCTGGATTTTTGCAACCGAAATGGAAAACCGGATAGGTGCATTTATGTATAAGTTAATCGAAATGCATTTATTGTATTATACATAGTTAGCGAGAGCGAGAAAAAAATAATCATGATTCACCAGCCCTAGGCTAAAGCACAAATCGTTCTCGGAGCCTAGTAATAGTCCAGTTTCAATGGCGTTTGAATTTCTTGTGTGAGGCACTGCAGTAAAGAATAAGAAATCATTCACAATACACTACCATTTCGTTTGCCGTCGAATTGGGCTGCGGTGTAATCTTAAGGGATGCATTCATGTCCCGACGGAACTGCAGCAGGTTCTGCGTAAATCTGTAACAAACATTTTCATTAGGATTATTATTGTTTGACTGTTTGTAAAATAGCGTAGTAGCATTTTAAATTACGCACTTGTCCCGATTCTGAATCAACAGATTTCGCTCGATACCATCCATCAGCAATTCGAATAGGCGTGCCATGTTTTGCTGCTTAGCTACGGGTTGGGACTGGATAAGTGTTTCCCGGATGCGTCTGTAAAACAAAAACATGATTATTCCGACAAGTTCACTTACAAAGGCACTTATTATACACTCAAACATGCGCTGTAATCATTCTTACCGAAAGCAGTCCTCGTACAACAGTATTAACACGAGCAACGGACGGGACATGGACCAGTGATGCTTGCAGTCCTCGAACATTACTATATTCATCATGGTCGATAGCAGACCCTGCAGGATTTCGGGATGCAGTTCCATCACCTTCAAAAACATGTTGTTTTCCGGCGGAACGACTTGGCGATGCTTTTTGTTCGGGAATGTAGAAACTAAAATTGGAAGAAGAGGACAATTATGGTTCGATTTTTGCAAAACTGCTATTAATTAACCATTTGCTGATCCAACTAAGCCGTACGGGAGGCTAATTTTGGCACTTCCATCAGGGCTTAGTATCAAAGAGTTAAGCGGAATTTGTTCTTTCCTCCGATACAGTGTTTCTCACTTGATAATGCAAAGTTACCTATGATTTTTGCAAACGCTACATACGATTTCGTATGGAGCGTTTGCAAAAATCATAGGTAACTTTGCATTATCAAGTGAGAAACACTGTATGAGGCGTGGTTGAACGGGCGACACTAGGGAGATTTGCACTACTTATAAATAAACTCATAAATATTACAGTCTTTCTTAAACCCGCAAAGAGATACGGAAGTTGCCGTATGGTGTTGCTGAGCAGCAATCTCTAGCACTGATTTTGTTTTGGTTTCACTATCCTTTGTTGTTTCGCTTATGTCAATTTGACGTTTTGTGCAATCAAGTTGAAAAAGCGAGCCGAATGCAGAAGGGGGGAAACGATGGAGGAAGGGATAAAGTGTATAGTAGATACATTAACTTAAAAAATACAATCATATTTATGGTGGACTATTTACCGCCTATTATCAAAGATACAGATATATTACACAGGCACACAAAACGAGAAGAGGAATATTTGCTTAAAGTGTTAGTGATTGCTTTTAGTATTAAAATAAGATACTGAAACTTGTTCTTGAATTAGAAGTTGCTTTGCCATACGGAACAAGATTGATTTGAAATAGTCATCTAAGCACACTTCTTCCGACGTGCGTCGGTGGTGTAATGGTCAGCATAGTTGCCTTCCAAGCAGTTGATCCGGGTTCGATTCCCGGCCGACGCACTGAAACACTTTTTGCTGCTCTCTCACCAGAAGTATTTTTTCTCATTTAACTCTTCACCTCTTCTAATTTCCGTTCGCTTAACTGGAGCAAGGAGTTGAGCAGATATGCAGGTAAGCAATAACGCTCTTTACAAGCCCTCGAAACCACTGCTCAAAAGCAGGTTTTTGACAGATTTGTTACAGGAGCATCATTTGAAAACATTCAATTGACCAACTGCTCATGAAATAAGATGATTATGAGAAAACTCCAAAACTCTTTGCAATCAAATTTTATCACCTCCACAGGAAACACATACATACAAAGCAATATTCAAAGACTACGTAACTTAAGCGTGTTTTTAAAAACACAAAAACAAAACTACAACGTGGAATCAAAAGTCCTGAAATAGCTTACCTTTCAGAGAGGTCCCTTTGCACATATCCAGGCGTTTGCATGTATTCTGAAGTTCGCGTGCACCCTGGAGTTTTGTGTTAAAACAATCTGTCGGTAATAAGCTACTGTTAATTCTTGTTCGCCTTTCTTTCCCATTGATCGCTCTTTGAGCTACAGAAAAGATTCTGCTAAAGTATGTTTTATTCATTCCACATTAACACACGGTCAAACTATATACAGAATTATATTTTACCATAAAAAAAAAAGATCAAATGAAATAAAAAAAATCTTAAGCTTTCATCAGTAGTCGCGTTCGGGTCCGCTAGTTAGAATTCAACAAAATAGCACTTCGTCATATCAAATACACAAAGTGCGTGCAATGCGTGTAACACTATTAAAATCTTAACGTTTTTTTCCCAATTGTACTTACAATTGCTGTAAACACTACTGTGTGGTCGTGAGAACAATCCTCTTCTTTCGTGGCCAACTTCACAATACATCCTTAATCATAACTTTCTAGGAAACGGTAGGTAGATTACAATACACATACATTCTATCTCGCTTAGGGCAACAAACACATCGCCATCGACGTTGAACTGTGTGGAGAAAGCCAAACTTAGTCTTGTACAAGTGTGAAGCGATTTTAAGCGTAACGGCTTACCTGGGTTTTGTTTTACAAGTGACTGGTGGCATCGTGGCACGTTAAACTTTCACCAAAGCTCTCTGATGCAGCTAACTCTTCAAAGATTTCCTCCTCCACTTCCTCTTGATCGTGCGTACCACCACCATCATCGTCCGCTGCTGCTGCTGGTCGATTTTCAGCTTCCGACTCGTGCTCATTTTCTTCGTTCGCTTCCATGCTACCGAACTCATGCACTATGTATTCTGGTTCGTCCCAGGAGCTGCTTGTCGGACCACTTTCACCCATGAAATCACCCGTGGGCAGTAGTAGCCCCCCGTGGCTTTCTTCCACCGGTTCCACCTCTCGGTCTGCATCTGTTTCGGTGTCGAGATTGGGCAACCTGTCCGCCGTTTGCAGTACTACATCCGATTCGGGCTGACCGATATTATCCGGAACCACCACCATCTCGTCCATGTTGCTGCTATCCAATCGGATGCGTTTCACGATCGGTTGCATTTCGGTGCTATCGTTCTGGTCGTCCAAATCATCGGGATCTTCGATTTCCGGCTTGTCGAAACCCAACCCACTAGCGCTGTTGGTCCATGGCACTAGCTCTTTGCCCTTGCTCTCTTCACCGCTGTGCTGGTTTTCACAGCTGTGCCACGTCGTCTTTTTGGGAATTATTTTCCCATGCTTGGTCACAACCAGACTGTGAGTGCACGGTTTGTTGCGACATCGGTAAATGCGTACACCATCCGAACTGCGGTGTCGCAGCGAGTATTGAACATCCTTGTACCAGATGAACGCATCGCTTGCATCCGGCGAAATGCGTATCGAATGTTTTGTCGCCACTTGCGCATCCGGTTTGTTGTCGTCTTCGGTCAGCTGCTTCACCGTGTATGCCGGCGTCGTCGCCACCGCCACCGCCGCCGCCACCTTTTCTTCCCGCACTGGCTCGATACAGTCCGCCGCGGAAGGATTGAGCGGTGGATGCGAATGGTTCCACTGATTCGATGGCGCTATGGTACCGTTCGGATGATAAAAGATGCCGGCCTCACACTTATTCTCCATCCGTTTGCAGCACCGCCAATACTGTACTCCGTCGCGACGAGTGAGATAAAAGTTGTACCGGTTGCCTTTGTACCATTTTGTTCGCAGATTACCACTACTAGCACTGGACAGTACGGTACTCATCGAAGCAGTAGTAGTAGTAGTAGTAGGTACGGCGGCCGTTTTTGCCGCTAAAGAGGATGTCGAGGGGTTAGGCAGTTTCGGCATTAGATGCCTTAGCACATGTTTCATCGGACCGTACTCCAGTTTTCCATCCGGTTTCTTGTACACTTGGGCCTTACATTTGGGATCATCGGTACACCGCCACACACTTGTCCCGTCGGCTTGCGTCTCTAGGTAAACGTAAGATCGTCCACCCAGCACTATTATCTTAGACTGAGCCGTTTCTTTGGAGTCATCGGTTTCGGTTTGGTTCGGCTTCGGATGGTGATGTGTGCCGGTGGCAATCACACGCCCATTAGGCAACATCTCCAGCGTCGCAGAACAGCGTCCAGCGGCACGATTCTTCTCCTGACAGTGGTACAGTTTTGTGTCGTCCTGCAAAGGTTTAAGGACGGTCGAGGCACAGTAATCGTAGCCTTCGAACCTTATCATGGGTTTTGTGCCGAAAGCGGTGTTCGAAAAGAGGGTAAGAAAATCGGACGATCCTCGCCCTACGTCACGGTAATCGGTGAGATCGGGCCGTTCGTGTGTGTGATGAATGGGGTTCGATATGTCTAAGCCCCCGGAAGCAAGCAGCTTTACCGCGGAGGGACAATCGGCAAACAGGCAGCCATAAAATTTGTCGCCATTTTTTCGATACTGCAGCGGAACCATCTCGAACACGTACTGATCGTAGAAGAGTTGATTCTTGCTTAAGGAATCCTTCATGAAGGAATAGTCTTGCGTAACGATCACCTCCTTCTTGGGAACGATCGTGGCCGATTGGTGCAGATTGTTGTTAGTGCTGCTGCTGCTAGTGTCTAGTTCTCGTTCATCGATATCGTCACCATGGGCACCACCACCACCACCACTGCTGACGTTGAGTTCGGACACGTTCAAGCTGGTGTTGGTAGTGTCTTGTTCAAGGCCCGCAAGAGCATCTTCCGCCAGCGGCTCATGACTATGCTCGGCATCGTACCGGTGATACAAGAGCCGCGTGTTCGCATCCATATACACGGAACCGCTACAATCTTTTTGCTTTTGATACCGGCACCGATACACGTTAAGTCCGCACGACAGTTTGCTGTGCAGCCAGTATCGATGGCCCTCGAATATCATGGAATTGCCGAGACACGACCGAACGAACCTATAATCGGATGATCCTGTTGCGGAGCATTGTTCAAGCCTAGTCTGCCGTGATGCCAGGTTCCGTTCGGTCATCCTTTTTGGAGCCAGTGGGACGGAATCCGCCGACATGTCCAGCGTTGGACTGTGGTTGTGCGATACGGTGGAACATTCGTACAGCATCCCATTTACGTCTATTTTCACCGTCACGGCACAATCGTGCGTCGAGTGGCACATGCAGCGATAGTACGTCGTACCGTTGCCTTCTTCCTTCCAGCTGAATTTGTGTCCCTTGTAAAAGACGGTTTTCTGCGACCGGCCCATCAGTTCGTACTTTTTCGTGCCTTTGGTCGCACTCGACGCCACCACCGACTGCCGGTCGAGCGTTTCTTGCGATTCTGGCGGCGGTGGACGATGGTTATGGGTTGGATCGGTAACGAAGTGTATTTCGTCGGTTGGCGAGATGGTTAGCTCCACCGGGCACTGATGCCGGCTGTTCCATAAGCAGCAGCGCCAACGTTTCGGTTCTTTGCCGTTGGCAGCGTCTTCCCGCTTGCTACTAAAGCTAACCGCGTATCGATGCCGCTCGTAGTGTAGCGTGTCAATACCATCCCTTTTAACGATCTGGTACGTCGGTGCGACAGTTTCATCGGTGGACTGTTCCTCAAACGGTAACGCACTCTGGCTACGTTTGATCGATTTGTTGTGTTGTGCCTGACTAAGTGGAGAATATGCACCATCGTTTGCCTTTTCTTTAGCACCACCCGAGAGGAATGATTTCCGGGGGCTGTTACTTTGCTGCCCAATCGACGCCGTCAACGGTTTGGAGGACGGTTCATGATTATGCGCGCGTCCATTTTCGTACTGTATGATCGTGCCATTGTTGGTGCAGAACAGGCCTGCCCGACACGCTCTCGCTTTGAACATAGTGCAACGCCAAAATTCACGCCCATTCTTTGTGGTCTGCAGTTTGTAGGAAAAGTTCTTATGGTAGATTGTATGTTTTCGCTCGTTGCTACTGTGCTGTATCGTCGTCGATTTGGCTGACGCTTTGCCCTTCCCGCCAAGCTCGCTTTTATACAATCCGCGCAACCAGTTCGACACGAACTGGCTCAGATCGTGGGCAGGCGGATGCAGCTGATCCAACACCAACGGTACGGCTCCCTCAATGTATTCCCCGTTGATGGGATGGTTGTGTGGCATCACTTTCGGTTCGCCCTTGCCAGCGTTCGGTAGAACGTGCCCATCTTTGGTGAACGATACGTACGCATTGCACATACGATTGGCGCGACATTTCCAGCTGGAATCACCCTTCGCGTTTAAATTGCCCAACGAAAATCGATAGCCCTTGTAAACGAGCGACACATGACCGCGATCGTTTTTAAACAGTTGATATGCTTTCCCATTGTTACCACCATCAGTGGGGGAATATTTTAGCATCTTCACAGGACTTTTCTGTTTGCTCTTGCCGCCGGCATCCGCCACAAGGACGTTCGGATGATTGTGAGCCATATCGAACACCACAACCGGCGAAGACGCTCCGTACTCCGTTTCTTCGTATCGAATCTTCACAATCCCCGTGCAACCGGGTGCTTCCGTGCATTTGAACAGAGCGTTTCCGTCCGAGAA
>KZ063702.1:12019-42304 GCA_002091835.1 Anopheles maculatus
GGATTTGGTTTTTTTCATACGATTATGCTTATAAACCAGCATGTCACCTTTTACGATCAGCTTAGCGGCGGCCCGCTTTACTGGTAGATGTAACGGTGGCGGTAGCACATCCAGTGGTGGATGATTGTGAGCTGCATCGCGGTACAGTACGCAGGTGTTGTTACGCTGCAGGACCACTTTTACCAAACAATCGGAGCGAAGGATTTGGTTTTTTTCATACGATTATGCTTATAAACCAGCATGTCACCTTTTACGATCAGCTTAGCGGCGGCCCGCTTTACTGGTAGATGTAACGGTGGCGGTAGCACATCCAGTGGTGGATGATTGTGAGCTGCATCGCGGTACAGTACGCAGGTGTTGTTACGCTGCAGGACCACTTTTACCAAACAATCGGAGCGTACCATGCAGCGCCAAATGGTCGATCCGTCGGGACGAGCATTCTCGCGGCTGAACCGGTTGCGCTGGAAGATTAAACTTTTGCCATTGCTACGGTTCAAAGCGAAATAGTGCGTTCCCGCTTCTGCTTCACTGTCGTCGCTCTCATCGGCCGAGTTCGACGTGTCATCGTTGCAGATTGATGCATTGGTATCGTTTGGCTCGTAAGCGTCATAATCATCGTTTTCACCATTATTCGATTCCCTGTCTTCCGGTAGCTGCGCGTGATTGTGTTTCTGCTGCTCATTTATTTCTACGCTTCCGTCCTTTAATACACGCACGGACACGCGGCACGTTTTCTTGTTCATCTGGCACGACCATCGCACGGATCCGTCGGCGCGAACTCCCATACTCGCACGCGCGTACCGATACCCTCTGAAGACCAAGCTTTTCGTATGCCGACGATTGGTGACGTATTTGAGATGAGCTTTCGCTGCCGGAACCATCACTTTCTCAGTCGATCGATTCGTCGCATCGTCCGAAACATCCAGCAGCATTGTGTTTAGCAGCGAGCGCATGTTTGCTTCCGGATCGTCCTGCTCTTCAATGCATCCGTTAAAGTGAACTAAGCTCAGCTCCGGCTCAGCACTGTCGGCGATGTTGCTCGTATTATTTCGCTCCATACTTTCGTCCGGATCACCGACGATCACCTCCATCTCTTCCATGGCCGTGTTCGGTGGTGGATGGGTGTGATCGATATCATCGAACTTGGCGATCGTCTCGTCGGGATGCAACACAATGGCGGCCCGGCAACCATGGTTTGCTTGGGCGCAACGCCACAGTGACGTATCGTTCACGCGGATTCCTTTTTTGTGATACCGGTGGCCGGCGTGTATGAGCGTGGTGCCATTTTTGTGATTCCGCACAAAGAACCATTCGTTGTTTACAAACGTATCGTCGTCAATGTGGTATGCAGTCCGCTTTCCACCCGACACCGGTGCCGGTGCGGGTGCTGGTGGCGACAGTTGTGGTGGCACTTTCTTCGGTGGATCTATCGGATCGGTCGGACCATGATTGTGGCGCCTGTGGCTAGTCCATTCCAATCGCCCATCGGGATGTTCGTACACCGGGACACGGCACGTTTTTTTGTTAATCTTGCACACCCAGCTGACGCTGCCGTCCAGCCGCGTACGAACCCTGCAGTACCGGTACCCGGCGTGTACCAGCGCCTTGTTACCTTTCTTGTTCCTGATAACACGATAGTTGCGCATGGGTTGCGATTTGGCCGATGGCTTCACCGTCTGGCTTGGAGCAACATTAGCTGCAGCGGGAACACCCTTGTCATATGCTTTACGCACCGTTTTGTCCGGTTTGCAGATCGTCGTACACGGTGTGCTTGCGTCGGATTCTGTGGATCCTGCTGAGCGGCAGTACAACTTTTTGTCCACACTTTCATCTGCCTTGATAGCCCTGATCCTGGGACTGGAAACAGAGTTTTCCACCATCTTTGGAGCCATATTTTTAACGCTTTTTGGCTTACCGTGCAAGTGCGTTGCATTCCGGGCGACATACGCCACCCCATCGGCTGACATGGTAACCTTCGCGCGGCAGATAACACCGCCCGATCCCACACAACGCCACAGGCTCATGCCGTTCGGTCGGCAGTAGGCTTTCACATAACGATTTCCACCGAGCAGCATCGTCTCGCCACCTTTGACCGTCGGAAGCATATCGTACGCGGTCGTGCCGGTGACGTTTTCTGGAATTTTCAACGTTGCCTTTATCGATGAATGGTCGTGTTCGCCCAACACCTCCACCAGACCGTCCTCGTACTGTAAAGCCTTCACACCGCACATATCATAGTTGCGCCGGCAGCGCCATAGCACCACCACCGCTCCGGTTGCGTCCGTACGAGAAGATTCCCGCACGTAAAGATTATCGTCGAAATAGAGGCGCGTGCGGCCGTTGAAATTTTTCACAATTTTGTGACCGTAACCACTTTTAACGACATGTACCGATTGTTTGTGGATTGGGCTCTGCTCTTTTGCGTCAGCTTCCGTCGTTGGGGAGGAGGCTTGTGCATTTGCTGTGGCAGTGTCCGTTTGGCGCGCTATTCGTAGTTTAATCTTTGGCGGCGAGCATTCACCTTCGGTACTGACGCTGGTAACATACGAAGGTTGCGCTTTATTTGGCACGGCGTCCTGTACCTGCTTCGGATGTGTGTGCGTTCCAACTGTGGTGAATTCATTGGTCGGTGTTTGATATAGGGCGGCCGAACAGGAGCCATTGTAGGATCTGCACTTCCAGTACGTCGTGCCGTCCACCTTTGTGTGCTTCATGCAGTACTTGTACCCTTTATAGACGAGGGAACTTCCGTGCCGTACGTTTTTCACGTAATGGAACGATTCGTCGTCGCCAGATTCATCTTCCAGCAGTCGTAATATTTCTTCATCCGTTGCCGTGTTCCGTACTTCTCTGCCATGGACGTGATCAATCCCGTTTGACTGCAGCTCATTGCGGTCGCCGCACTCTACTACTTCGGCTGCACAACCCGTCACCCGACACCTCCATCGACAGTCGCTTTTTGGCACGTACAGGAACCCATCCTGCATAATGCACGCTAAGCCGGTATCGTTGTACACCTCGCGGTATGGCTGCTGGTCCATCTCCGGCTCCGGTTCGGAATGCGACGTGTAGGAGCAATCCTCCAGCAACGGTACCAATGGGGCACTGTTGTGCGGATCCATGCTATCATCGTCATCCATCCCGTAATCATTCCAAGGGCCGGCTGTGTTATCATCATCAAAATCTTGAGGTTCTGCTTTGATCGGCATTTCACACACGACTTCATTATTCTGTTCAGGGAGAGATAAAAATTTGTATCGTGTGTGGGTAGGTATATGCACAAATGCGTCCACCAAGAAACAGTTGGAGATTCGTGCAACAAAACTTACATTATCGTACTCGCCGTTTACGTTGGTGTATGATATAGTAAATCCGCCATGTGTTCGCTCTGGCATCAATTCCAGCAAATTTTCATTATTATCGTCATCTTCGTCGGAATCGTTTATAACGCCATTCTAGAAATATAGTTTAGCAGTTAATTATGTACACGATATGATCCAAGAAGTCCTAAGATATCACTTAAAGCATAAAACAAAAATCAGCGTCCTGCATTCATTCTTGGTACACCTCCTCCATTAGGATCCGGTGATCTTCGATCAAAAATCTTAGCGATCTGTATATTTCTCTATCTCGCTCTCTCTCTTTTGCACTCTCGTGAAATCTTTGTGTCGCCAACAAATGCTTACAATACTATATTTGACGCATGTATCTGTGAGCGCAACATAGAAAGAAACTAGCCCATACCGAAATGACACAAAATGAGACGCACACATCGTCAGGGACGAGAAGTTGCTTTCGTAACTTGAGCTGCACAGAGATGCACGACGAACATCTAAAAACACTTGTCCATCCTTGAAGCAACGATGTTAAAATGTAAAACGCTGGAGCCGGAAGAGAAATTGTACACATGAAGCGCCGGTTCGTATTCGCACGAACTAACTATCGACAACGTCATTATCAATATCCACGTCCTCCTCCACTAGCGAATAGAGGCATACAAATAAGTACTGGAACATGCGCACGTATTTCGGCATCTCTCAGATACAGCGCGCGCTACAGAAACAAAAGCCGATAGGGCTAGAGGACGGAATATCAAAATGGAACCTACCTCGTTCGGAACAGTCGAATCCACCACCGCACCAGATGAGTCAGCAACGCTGGCAATTGGAGCGGCTAGCGATGTTTCGAACGTGCTGCTATAGGCGGACTGCTCCGTAGTATCGATGGGGAAGAAATCGGCAGCACTGATTTCGAACCCCTCCGAGTCTATCTCCTTCTTGATGTATTTCGCGGGTAGCACTGCTGATGTTGTAGCGGTATGGATTTGATCGACTTCCGCTCGACGTAAGGAATTCTTGTGCTGTACATCGTTACTGCGACACTGTTCTCGGTAGCGATGGAACTCTTCAATTTTTGCTACGCAGCTATAACATATCAGGGCGTCCGGGTCTGTTTCATAAGTGATCTAGGGTGAGGAAGACCCACAAACAGATATGGGGAAAAGGCGAAGAGTAATATATAAATACCATTGTCTCTACATTCGCTGACTAGTTCCGCAACAATAGAGTTCTGAATTCTACCCAAGTGTCGTCGCACTACGGGTGAAGCTCTGCTATCACTTTCACACACGATTAAGAATTAGGCGTACTTGGAAGTTGGTACTTACCTCGACTGTGGTACACTCGAAGATTTTACTTATAAGCACATCCTCAGTGTAGCCGCCAGGAAATAGTTTCTGTAGATGGCAATTTCCTTTCAAGCATAGTCGGCAACATCCATTGAACGAGCTGTGCCCTGGTGCTGTATAGTCCTTGCGGGATTGATCCAGCGATTCTTGGCAACCATTCTCCATGTTTCGCACCGGCGGTAGCCTACTTTGCTCACTACTGATTCTCTGCTCAAGGTCTCAAGCGAAAGATTCATCTAATTCCAACACCGTCAGCAGCTGCTTCCACACTATCGCAGTTTTACACATATGCCACTACACCTCAGCGCAAATTTCTGATGCTATAAAGTTATTCTTCACCAAAGTTGGACGTCCAATTTTCTCTCACTGTCGCCCAACACAAAATGTCAAAATGCACGATGGTACACCACACCACCACAACTACACTCACACACGCATCGCATGTGTAGGGCAAAATACAGTCAGTTGAACGAGTCCTTCTTTGCGCTTTGCGCTGTGATCTATTTAGCTTTGCAGACAAATTCCTGGCGTTGCCGATTCATTTACGCGGGAACCGAATTCGCATACACACACACACACACACACACACACACACTCACACAATTAGGTGTTGAACAAGGACTATCCGTTAAGTTCGATCCCATTAAATTACGTTAATTCTATGCAAAGTACATGTTTCTCCTGTGTGGAATTATTGCGGGCAAACACTGGAGGACTTTTTCACACAAAAAACCGCTTCTCCACGATGCTACCCTCCAGTCTGGTAGACAGTTCTCGACTAAATAAAAGTTAACATAATTTATCTTCTTTCGATGCGGTCTTCAATTAGATTCCATCAATAATACCATGCGAATTTCATGTTAGCTCTATCAGATTGAACTAACTCTGGAAGCCGATGTACTTGTTTTCACGTTCATCAAGTCTGAACCACACAACAAGGAACACAATCGTAAATCTGGAGGAATTCATACTTTCGTAAGATTGGATGTATTAAAACACGTTTCACAATGTGTGTAGGTATGCTGCTCTTATTATTGTGCCGCATACAAACAAATATCTGTCAACCGTGCGGCGAGTTGGTTTATACCGCGCGTTTGTCTACTTCAGCCTGGATTTTTATCTCAACGAATTCTTCGAGAAGCCGTTTTGTCATCAGCGAGTGAATGTTTGGGCAAAATTGGTGATTCGTGCTTCGTAACTCTACGTTTTATTGCTTTACGTTCTTTAAGGCACCCACAGAAGGTTTGTTCTCAGCAGTTTTAATCACTACATACTCATTAACACTGTTTCCGCTTTTTCCGAAATGATACTGTAGTGGTCTGTTATCGAACGAGCGCCGGTAACCGGTTGGCGCTAGTGATACGGTCCCACAACACAGGCCACAATGAAAGGGGCCACGAGCGTGGTGGCAAAGCATATTGCCACAGTCCATTCCGGCGGTCCTTTGCGTAGCGTTCTGCCTTATCGAGCGTGCGGTAGTACTGGTACAGTGCAATGGCATGCGCATCTTTTCGATTTCGTACGGGCTTTGGCACAGAAACGGTTAATTTGGCAAATCCCAAACTAAGCAGTGCTTCCCCAATATCGATTTGCTTTTTTGGCTCCGCCATATAGACGCGGCATTCGGCGTGCACTTGACTTTGTGGCTGCTTCGTTGGAATGAAACATATGTTTTTGCCAGCCACAACGGACTGGAGCCAGGAATAGCCGTTTGCGTTAATATCGACACCATCGATTTTGATCGGGATTGTTTTGTTGGACCAAAACAATATCTTCGCCGGTGGCTGATGTTGCACAACAAGCAGTGGGCCGTACTGTTGTGATGGTTCAATTTTGGTCACCCGTCCAAATTGCTTTATTTGTTCACGGATGAAGTGTTCCGGTATGTCGGATGATTTGCCGAAGATGGTGAACTGCAAAGCAAGCAACAGGTATGAGTTAAAATCGCTCCAAACATTTATTTTCACCAATATAAACTTACTGGACGTATTTTCCTGTAGGCAACGATAAACAATACCCCTGCTATGGAGTAGCTTACGATCTGTGGATAGGAAATTATAGTTTTATAGTACCTGAGTAGTGGATTGTTCGGAATGAGGGATCGACCTGTCAACTGCACATATTCAATTCACCATTGAACGTGCTGCAGTGGCGGGGCATGCTGTAGCCTAGGGTGAAACCCGGTTGTGAAACACTTCGTTAGCTAGGAACTTACTTCAACTCCTTTAGTATCTTTACGCATAAAGTTGGAAAATTGGTTCCACCAACTTGTCCCACTATCGGATTTTTGTTCCGCTGCCATACTATTCGCGATATTCACTTAAAGATGATGATCTCAGACTAACTGTCCAAAGGTGAAGGTCATCAGTTGCAACACCGAAATGACGTCGAAACAGATACGGCCAAAAATTGTTTGATCGTAATGCAAATGTAAGCTCAAGCACTTCTTTTTCGGATTTTCGCTTGAGGAACTTTCGCTGCCACAAATAACAACAGAAGCAGCTGACAATCTCATAACAAACTCATGACGTTAGCTGACCTGACAGCTGTCACTTGGTTAATGCTGCTTGGCGGGGAAATGCGATTAACCCTTAATACGATGGTGAAGAAACACATGCAAGAACAGTACACCGTAGCGGTTAATGTAATTTTAAACCGTTTTTATGGTGAGGGGAACTGATAAGTAAATGTTAAACAATTGCAACAGGACGTGAGAATTTGAGTAAACAATTCTAGTACGTGGATGCGAATGGACGCTGACAATATTTTTCGAGCACGTGGAATGCTCAAACACGTGATAAAAATGAGTGAATAATGCGCCTCCACCACGCTTTGGCGTTCCGACTTGACGGCTACTCTACACAGTGAAGAGCTGGTTAGATTAAGTTAAGCGGAGTTGAACCTGTCGAGGATACGATGCAATCCTGTATGGACCGAAGGGGTATAATGGAGTCCTGCAGGTTAGCGACTTAACTACACTACCACATCTAACAGAGCCAAATTCAGTGGACCAACGACAAATTAACATTCAACGAAATCATAAAACGTATCAACGAAACACTGGTGGCATATTTTTGTGAAAGAATTGCAATCTTTGTTACTGATATTTGATTTTTGGTATTCAAAATTTGTCCAACTATATCGTATCATTGCATGGAATGTGCACAATTGTAACTGCATTTTACAGAAATGGATTCGTTGTTTACTCTCGTTTTATTTTGTAAATACGCTTGGAATGGTCAATAGTGTGATAACTTCGATGGAATCAACTGTACGCTTAATCTATTATTCGATTGCCATGTTTGCACCTTCCCAGGGTGTCCGTTTCGCAGTGCTGCAAACATTACTCTGATTAACGAATTCCACCAGCAAATGTTTTGACGTGTGTGAGTGTACGTTTAACTAGCACAAAACACGTTGTTTTCGATAACATTCATACTAACCATTCGTGAGAATACTAAAATTGACTCAAAACCGGAACAAAAGTCAGTTTTTGCTTAATCTAGGTGAACTATTAACAAATCGTTTTCTATCACCGGGAACATCAATTCCGACAGGGGTTGGGGTTTGCTTTAGACATGGTTAAGCTACCAAACAGAGATATACGGTAAAAACGTGTGTACCAACACTATGCTAGCTTTCGTTAGAACTATTAGTTAATATATTCCGGAAAGAATCGACTATCATTACTATTAAATGCCTGACTAATATCAAATCATTTACGCCCAAACCTCTTCTATTCTTACACTTTTATATATATTTAATGGGCTTTTGAAAATAGCAATGAGTTCTGTACATTGTTTCTTTTTTTAAAGAATATGTGCACGCTTGTGTGTATGTTACGGCGCTGTCTTATTGTATCGGAACCCCGTCGCGGCGTTACGTTATCGGGGTGAATTTGCTGTATGTTTATTTGTATTTGTTGTGAATGGTACACGTATGCTACGTGCTACGGTTCCGCAGTTAAAATCAGCAGCACTGACACTATGTATGAATGTGTGTGCTGGAATTGCGCGCATTGCTCCAGAGGAAAATGAACATCTATATTTGTTGTGATTTTTTTCTTAATTAGTATTCATTTTACCGACCTTGGGAAATCGCAAGTCTAAAAAAGGCAATGGAAATGAAGACCTGTTCTACGCTTAACGAAATGTTCTTCTACACCGTGCAATCCCAACATAGAATGTATCGCAGCTTGTTTGAAGATTGTCCTTAAACGGTCGCTAAACTATCGAATTGTCTGCATATCGTTACTCCAACGAACCGTACGAGCTGCTACGCCCGTTCATCGAAGGATAGCGATGGCTGGATGTGGCCGTCAGCGAGTTCGGGCCACTGCCAGTTCCCAGCCCCGGGCTAAGCCTGATTGATCCTGGTTTCCGCATGAAGTTGGTGGTCATTTCCGTGAGTGAATAGTGGCGCAACTTTGCGTGCGGGTTTAGACCAACGAAATCGCTGCTGCTATCGTTGCGCAGAATGTGCTGAAAGTGTTGCAAGCTCTGCTGATGCTGCAGATGCTGCTGCTGTTGCTGTTGCTGTTGCTGCAGATCGGTCATCTCACCCGGCCAGAGGGAGAGCGAAGATGCGATCGAATGTAACCCGTCCGATAGTCGATGACGTCGCGATGCTGCGATGGAGTTCCGCTTCGAGGATGACGACCCCATCTGTTGTAAAGCATGTGACGGAAAGGGACAACAGTTGGGTGGTGGGTGTGGGCGAGGCAAGATGGAAAAGAAACCAGAAAAAATAAGAAAAACGGCGCAGGATTAGTGCAAAGGGCATGGGCAAGCTATGTTGCTTTAACCAACATGAAAGCCGGTGTTAGAAGCGGTGATGACAAAAACATAAAGATTCTGCAAAACTAAAATATATTAAGTTAGAGAATGTGTGGTAGAGGATAAACACGGGTAAACACGGATAAACCAAAAGTTGGATAGTACAGCCATAAAGAAGCCAATGTTGAATTAAAGCTGGACTGATCGATCTGCCAATGCAGCGATTTTTTTGGTTTTAGGTTTGTATTTTTGTTTTATTTTAAGGGGGAAGCAAAGCATTCTAATAAAAAAGGGGGGCTAGGATTCATGTTGCTTGTGGCACACAAAAGTTTTAAAACAGATTATCATCCTTCTCAAAACAAACAAATAATTTTTCGTTCTCTTTCTCACGGTTTAAATTTTCTTGTTACAAACATAAAAGGGGTTTGCAAAACTTTCCGTATGACTATGAACATAAGAAAAACAAGGCGCGTACAGGGCGCGGCAGAAAGAAAAATGCGAAATAGAAGAAAATTGAATATTTAGCTAATCTGAGTCGAAAATGATTTGTATAGAATTACATTCAAGCGTGAAACTTAAAAAAAAACTGATAAATGCGAAGGCAGTCTGGTACGTTTCCTTAAAGAAACGCACACCAGAACAGCCAAATAAACTCTCAATTTCCGAAAATACTTAAAGAAAACTTACACATAACTTCACAAGTAATATAAAAAAAACGTTTATTGATTACAGAACGTATAAAGGAACAACGTATGACTCATGTGAAGAAATCAATCTTTTTGTCAAAAAAGGAAACGAATGATAATCGATAATAGATCGCATGATTTCTGCAGATAAACCCTGAGAATGTCTCCGAGGAGTTGAGGCTTAAGTTTCAAACTAACCATCCAGCTAGGCTCAAGGACTTCATGAAAACATGAAGTTGTTTGGCTCGAATGTGTGTGAAGCCCTTATCTCGAGTAATTTTGTTTGAAAGGACGTCTATGAAGCTAAATGAACTCGAAAACCTAAAATTTTTGCATTCGATTTTTCTAACGCACCCGTACAAATAAAAACTTGCAGGGAAGCATAAAAACTCAAAAACATTAGTTGAAACTAATCAGTAGATAATCAGTATCAGTTTGATAATCAGTATCAAATTTAGCTTTAGGGTTCTGCATGCTAGAGAGAAAGAGAGATGAATGAAGCACACCAGCAGCACTACAAAACTCAGAATGATAAAACCAAATTAAACATCGCATTTATACGGGCATAGGAAAGTGACTAAATAGCGGCCTATCTTTTCTGCTAGTAATGAAACTAACAAAGCAAATAAGGAAAACCAATTCTCTAGAGTAATGAGACATAGGCAGCAAAAGCCATTAGCAAAAGGAGTACAAGAAAGTGCCAAAAATAAACATCAATCGCCAATAAAGGATAATTTTTGCTTGCTTGTTTTGTAAAAAGATACGAAAATACATACGAACACACCAACAAACACACACGAAAGCCCTAGAGGCGAGGATCACTACGCCAAATGGTGAAGGTAAAGTGAACAACATTTAGTAACATAGCAGAGCAAGTTGATTTTAGTTTACCTTTACTGTTGCCGGGTCTAAATGCAATCCAGGTAAATGTGTGTAGAGGCGCAAGTGTTTGATTGAATTGTGTCAGTGTGTGTGTGTGAGTTTTGAGGACAGTGGATGGATGGATTATCATCAAACTTGTAACAGAACTGGATCGGTTAGTAGAGGTGCATTACAAGGATCTTTGCAGAGGAAAATAACGTGTTGTTTGTGCATTTCTGCATTAGTCTGGGAATGCACAATTCACAAAACCAGGTGGCAGTGTGTGCATTGGAATGTGATCATGGATTCCCATATTTCCAGCATTGTTTATAGTCATTCGTATGTAATCAACCGGTTTCAAAAAAAGTAGTGATGAAGATCATTAGTAGCAGGAAAAATTTAGGAGCATTTGGTGATGTGTATGTAGTACGTGATGGCAGTAGAGCAGTAGAGTTCGTAGTGTAAAGGTGTTATGTGGCATAGTTCATCACAGAGATAAGGAGTTTGCAAAAGAGAGAAAAGAGAGAGAAAGAGAGAGAGAGAGAAAGAGAAAGAAAGAAGAAAATACATTGATAGGAAAAAGAAGAGCTTTCACTTCAACTACAGAAAGAGTGTGTTATCACAATTGATCGTGTTCTATACAAATCTTGATAGCAAGTTTTTTTTTTGTTATGCCGTAGACTTAACTACTCTCTCTAGGTAGGTAGGAATCGAATTTGCTATCGAATACAATGCGGTGTATACTGTAACTTACCTTACGCACACACGGCTTCTTCCTTCGGAAACGAGGGTTCTAGGCAGTCCGAAGGATTCGTTTCGTTTGGCAAGTCAGTGTGTGTTTTGCTTTAGAACCGTTGTATTTGTTTGAGGCAGAGCACACTATAGCACTACATTCGGCAACGCGAGATACATACTTATACACACACACGCACACACACACACGGGGGGTGAGTTGTGCAGATGATGTACTTTCTATCGGACAGTAGAGGTGGGTGAGGCAACGACAATGTCCCTTCTACAAAAGGCTGGCCGACTGCGGTGCGGTGTAACAAAATTAGCAACAAAACGAGTGTGTAACGTTTGGTTGTGTGTGTTGGTTGTGAATGATGTTAGTGTCCGAGAGTGTGAGAAATCGGAAGAGGGTTTGTTACTTTAAACGAAAAACAAAAAACAAAAACAAAGTAAAACATACAAAACTGGATGATACAGATGGGCGAGAATAGTTCATACAGTATATGATTTGAGAACTTATACTTTTAAATCATGATGTTGATTATTGAACGGCGTGTCAAGAATGAGATCTTCCTGCGTTCAACAGGGTGGAAGAAAAACGGTGCGCAACCCTTGTGTGTGTTGTTTTTTTTTTATTTCCCCCGGAAAGCACGGTTCTGTATTGTTTGTCCTAACTGCAAACGTGACAGTGATCAGGCTCTACATTAAGCGCAAGCTTCTTACGGTGTTTAGTAGTAGTTCCAACTAGTACGCTTATGGTGTGTGTTAAAAGTTCCATACGTACCCTCCTTCATTTGACGCATATTGTACAATATACAAAATAATAGCAAGCAAGCTTTACCAAGTGTGTGTGTGTGTGTTTGTGGATGTGATATGTAAATGGAGTTGATTAGTATATTACAATACAGAGGAAGGTTCCTTTAACTAACAAGCTCAATGTATTAATTTTTTCAATTAACAACTGTAGCAGCTCTGATAGTGGTGTGGAGAAAATGAAAAATTGTATTTGTTTTTTGTAGAGAACGGATTGACAAGATTGCATTTTTAGATGTACGATAGAAAAGTATGAAAGCAGTATAAATCGCAAGAGCAGCACCTAAGGACCTAGAAGTACTTTTAAGTAGCACACAAACACAAACACACACACACACAGACATAGATATATGTATAGAATGAAGTCAGCAAACGGTTGCACACTACTGAGACTGATCTACGCAGAACAAATCTCACAAAACTACTCTGGAGTCTCACCTGGCCTTGGCCTTGAGTTTTGAGTTTGACAGTACAATCTTGCACTATTCTTGTCTTGTTAGGCACGGTTACTTGAGGGGGTTGGGTGGGGGGGGGAGGAGGATCGTGTTTTCAAGATGTGAGATGTAATTGGATTGGCTTAAATCTTGAGTAAAGGAAATTTCTTTGCACTTATGTGATGGAAATTTGCTTGCAACAACCGTTTGTTTCGTTTGGTTTTTGGTTTTGTTTCTCATTCGTATATGCTCTTGCATATGCATAGAGAGGCGAGATTCAGCAATTGAGAGACTCTGTTAAACGTTTACCTCTTTTGTAGTATATCTGGAACGAGTAGTTGAGGAATTAGTTTATTCGTTTATGAGACACTCTACAGACAAACAAACAAACAGTAACAAAATAAAGAACAAATGGTAAAACTGTGTACGATGCAATATGGGTGATATTGAGAGGCATGAAGAGTATTCACTTCATTTAAAACTCTAAACATTGTTTGTGTTTAAATGTGTCTGTGATGTGATGCGTGTGTGTGTGTGTCTGATGATTATTCTCTAAGAGGAACAGTTTCGACAGCATCCTGCGAGCTGACTAGGAAATCTTTCTTTGCCAAATGATCCAAAGTATGCAACAGTCTAATTCACTGACAACGATCGCAATTTACCAAAATTTAAACACTTTGTTTCACAGTGCGCACAATACCAGTTAGTTAGAATGATTCCCACCCCCTACTCTGTCGGCAAACATGTTGCTGTAAATGAGTAAATTGTTCCTAGCTTCTTGTCGTGCTTGCTGTGTACGCTTGGCATACGCTTGTACGCGTGGTGTACTGTCACGTAAACGAAACGTGTGCTAAGTACACCGGGATGTGCTACCATCAGCACCACCACCATCACCACCATGAAAGCCAAATAAATTATGAAATTTAATTAAATTCATCATCACGCCTAAACGTAACCGTAACCGGCTAAGGATGGGAACGGTGGCTATTTCGCTAAACGTGCCTTTTGCCGCCCAAAGTTGGAAGCCTTTCCATCTCCTTCGCAAAACCGCTTTCACGTTCGCCTTCGTTTTATTTTTATTTCGATATGCAATTTGTGTTGATGAGCTTTCTTCCCTCAAAATCCCTGTTTCTGTTTAAGGACCCTTTAAGAAGCGCAACCCGAACACTGCGAAAGAACGGCGGGGGTTTTATAGGATGTAGAGGCATTAAGACTCCAAAAGCTCAATCAAAAAGAACGTTATGTTCGGTTCTGTGCGCAATAAAAGCGTACGCTTTTAGCTTCTTAGGTTTTTAACCGAACTGGTTAGTACATAACCGTGTGTGTATGCTTCTGGTTGCGAAATACTTTTATATATCCGATAGAAACTTAAAGCGACTGTAGGTTTGTTGCATTACAATCTGTAAAATCTTCCCGACGCATGAAAGGTGCGAAAATGTCACGTTTTGCCTTTACTAACAGTAGTCGTTAGTGCGACGAAAAGAATCGATGGAACCTCTGTGCAACACATTAAAAACATTGGCCACATTAATGAAATAAACCCCTATCCTTCCATCATCAATCATGATTAGTTAGCATAAATTCAAACGCCGACAAAAGTTGCTCGTGTGATATTAGTACAACGCTTGACACATGGATCATTAGTCGGCACATGAAGCCAGTGGCCCAAATCAGCAAATGAGCTTCCGTTTGGCAAGTGCAAATGGCCGTACAATATGTGCATTGTACGAAATCTTGAACGAATCAATTTCGTACATATTTAAAAACCTTTTTTTTGCATTCCGTTTTACATCTCGTCGTACCGTGCAGTTTATGAGGGGGGTATTAGCATCATGGGGATATCATCACCATGGTCAGCTGATGAGCCAACGTGTTGTGGGTTTGGTTTCGTTTCATTTTCCTTTTTATTTTCATTCCCCCAATCACAGTCTTTGGGTGCGGATGTGGTATTAAACGATAAAAGTGTGCATCCTGCAAGACATAACAACACAATCTGAATACGATTTATGTTTTTAAATCAAAGGTCGATTTGCGAATGAAGTTACTGCATATCAACATATATGAAAATACATTATATATATAGAGAGAGAGAGTGTGTGTGAAATCGAGCATTCAAGAGTGACAATCATAACGGACACATGGACACAAAACAGGCAGAGTTAGACACCGAAAAAAGGGCGCACGTAAAAAGAATAGCAAAACAAAACAACGCACAACGAAATCTGTCCTCTAGAGAAAGAAAGAGAGAGATATATATTCATATATATAGAGAGAAAGAGGAAAAAAGTTACACAAATAATAATGACAGAACACTAAACTTGACAATGAATAGTTAAAGAAAAGGTGAAGGGAAAAATAAAACCATAGTTCTGTACGTTTTTGCATACAACCTGCCGGTACGAACACAAATAGGAACCGAAACCGTAAAACGATGCAGGAAAAAGATTGAAACCGAAGACGAGTAAAAAACAAAACAGAACAACAGAACAACAACGTAAAATCTTATTCGTTTAGTACACGGTTCACGGACACTCACCTCGCGTTGTGACCCAACAAGATGATATTTCTGGAAAACAATTGAAATATATGGGTTCGGTTTTTTTATTTGCAGCATTTTAGAACGACTAAAAAACCATTTGGCATAATTGGTAAACATCAAACCAGTTTGGTGAAGGTGGGTTGGTGGCATATAAAAGGGAAAGGGAATATGGCTAGGAAAAACGGATTATAATGGCAAATGGTGGAGAGAGAGAGAGAGAGAGAAAGAGAGAGAGACATAAGGACAGTGCTGTATTGTTTTTCCTCACATTGTGCCATATTGTTTTTTTTTGTGTTGTTGTTGGGGGGAAAACACAAACTCATATAAGTCGCATAGACCGACGATGAACATCCGAAAAGTGTGTTGAAGGGATGTGGTGTTGTGTGTAAAACAGCGATAGTACTGCCGAACGATAGTACAGGATGTTACGAAACCGGGACATTGAGGCACTCTGAAGTGACTGGAAGAATCAAGAGGTCCAAAATATTGTTTTGTTTTCCAATGTGTTTGCATTTCTCAGCCAATGAAACAATTTCAAGCTACCGCTGCTGTTCTGTTCTAGTCTTTCAGTGGCCTTGTAATCCCATCTCACGACTACTAATCGACATCTAAGGATCGTATACTACTGGTACCGTATCATAATCCGTACCATTATTAAAACAAAAAACGCTTGAGGAGTGATATTTCGACTATCGACTACATACATTGTTGCCAAACCTGGTGTCTATAGTAGTATCGCAGCGAGTAGTAGTAGTAGTAGTACTATTTGTAGCAGTAGTAAAGGATTCAAGTACGAGGCCAGGAAAAGAGGGAAGTTATGGGAGCGAGTCATGGTTTGCCAAAACAAAAACGACAGTAAAACTATTCAATATACTATAAATAAGTGGACAGCGATTAGTGTAGAAGACAAGGAAGATGTAACGAAAAGAGCAACAGGGAGCTAAAGACAGACATACAGAGAGAGAGAGAGTGAAAGAGAGAAAGAGAGAGAGAGAATTTGACAGGAGTACGGAAAGAGCCTAGATCAGAGTAATAGATTGTGCGACGGCAAGAAGAAACTAGCGAAATGCTATCCTTTTGTCGAATGAAGCATAACAACAAAACAAGAAGATAAGCAATGTGTTGTATGATGATAAAGGGAAAGACAGAGAAAGAGAAAGAGACACATTGAAGGTGTGTGTGTGTGTGTGTGTGCGTGAAGGTGAAAGATTAAGATCGACAGCAGAAGACGAACCGAGAAACGTTAACAACCAACAGCGTGTACAACAGTGCGTCGTGTCGTGGCCGCTTTCGTTTAACAATGCCACTGCAGGAAATGTTTTGTTCTGCTAGTGAATTAGTATTACGATAACCAGTGTATAACACAGGAACATAACTTTGGTACATAATTTACTAAAAGGTAAGCCAATCGTAGAATACAGTATAAGAAACAAAATTAAACGTATGGTTCCTATCGGCTACTGTGAATGAAACTGTAAAATTTGCTACATTGGTTAAGGTTTAAACTTTGAATTAGAGCATTTACTTAAGAAGGGGAGGGAGAAATGAGAATAATAAAAATAATACAAACTTAGCTAACAACAGTACAAAAAAGGGAACCGAATAGAAGAAGATGGTGCAATTTAAAGCGTTTGTTTCATGTAGTTAAATCGGGATAAAAATAACAAACAAACTCTTAAAAATTACAGAAAAATAGATGTAGAGCTAGTTGAAGCTCGAGCCAATAAAAGTTCGAAGTAAGATAGAACTGCTACAACTAATACTAGGTTCAATTATCGATAAAATAGTGTAACATAAAAAAAGTTCACCGTTAGAACCAAATCCTATAGCTGAGTTTATTACTAAAGAAAGAAAATCGGTTTATCACTATCAACAAACTGCAATATGATGTTGTTCACTTAATAAACTAGTAAAATAGTAGAATAATGTAATCTCAACACATACTTAGATGGTAGTTTATGAAAAAGGAATAGTAAAGAAAAAACTAGACTAGTACTGTACATGAAGCAGCTTACTAGAGAAAGCTTGCTAAGAGAATACAGGAAGTGGTGCCTCATTTGAATCAGTTGTTTGAGAAATGATTGATTCATTATGATAGTACTACAATAGTTTGGATGAATGTTTAACAGCAAAGAGAGAGAGACAGAGAGACAGAGAGATAGTAGAAAACACAAGCGTACAACAGAGCTTTGTACTTTTTTTTCCAATGAATTTGGAGGCTTCGTTGCCGTTATGTCTCAGATTAGTGTGACAGTGTTAAAATCATAATCATTTGACGTTTTTTTTTCTTCTGGAAGCTGGTGAGCGTAAACGTTCAACGAAGGGCCAGTGAAATATACAATACAATGGTGTATGTTCGTCCTTTTTAGTATACAAAACATAAAATTGGATAAGAGGTGGTATATAACATTAGAAAGATTTGAAAGTATTAAACTCAAGAAACTATAGTAAAAAAAAAAAAACAGAAACAATTCGGTCAGAAAACGGAATTGGATTTTATACTTTGTATTTGGTATTTGGTAAATTTTTGGTTTGGTAGTAGGTTGGTGGTAATATTTGGCGGATAAAGAGTTATGGATATTTGATTGATTTCCTACCGAATTTTCGTAATCATTATCAGCAGTATCACAACAACATTGGTTTCTTAGTAATGCGCGACCAGTTTTTCTGTAATTTTCGAATACAAACAATTTTTTAGTTGTAATCATGTTTTTTTTTTGTTTAGTTTTTCTTAATGGCTTATACATACATACATACATACATACACGCATATATATGAACGCATCCACTCACCCACACACACACACACTCGCTTACACGCAAATACACATACACTTCCTTTCATTAGCGGATGTGTTACATAAAGGGAGCATAATGATGCACACACACACACACACACGTACAACACGCAAACGGACAGGAGCAGGGTGTGGTGAAAATGGGCCAGTGACAACTATTGGGTGGGTAAGGACACTACTACGGTATTTCATTTAAAAAGGGGGAGCAACAAAAAGCATAAATGAAAAGAAAAAGGAACTATTTGTAGATATGATGCACGCGAAAGGATTGATAACGATCAAAAAAGTTCAAAAGACAAACACGCAATTACAAAATTGTCAAAAATGGATGCTACACAAAAATGATGGAAAATTAGGAAATTTTTTTATTTGGTGTAACCAGCGCACACTCGGGGCTAGTAGTAGTGGGCAAGGCCATAAAAGGGAAACAACTTTAGAGATAGAGAATTGGATCAAAAACCAAAAAAAAAAAAACAACTGAAACTGTTCCCTTTTTGACGAACTCTCGGTGGCGTTACATGCAACAAACGGAATATCTGTTTTTCTTCTGGCAAGCGAAACAAGGAATAAGACAACCAACACGGACTGGTGGATGCAACAAACAAACAGAGCGAATGGTATAGAACGATAAGAGAAAGAAGGTATGCACAGAGCGATAGAGAGGTGTGAGATAAAAGGGAGTAGGGCAGAAGAGTGAACTAGCCAAAACTTGTAAACAAGGATTAAAGGGAACGCATTTAATTGTCACAAGACGACGTAGTAAGGCAAGCAGGAAAACAGGAAACCGAACAAGACCGAAGGGAGTTTTCCAACATAGATCCCAAAAAGGGTTTCTACCAACTGAAGTGCACTCAAAAGACGGTTAAAGAAGGATTGGAAATGGTGATATGGACGAGTGAAAAGTGGAGAGTGTGTATAGAGGAGAATATGGGTCCGAAGATATAGAGCACGTTCGAGTTGCAGTGATTCGTAAACATTGACCAATTTTTAAGCATAGAAGCATGTGTTGTGAGCTTCGTTTTTTTTAGTAAAACCAAATCTAGACAGTTTTGAGGGCCATCAATGTACGAGACACGAGCGGTCAATAAGTTTCACTCAATCTACTGACAGCGCAGTTTTGCTCCACTTGTGGGTTTTATCGAGAGAATAGACAAACATGTATAGCAAGATATGTAGGAACGATAGAGCGAACGTAGAGCAAAGGAGCACAGGAGCAAGGCGCGTTCGTGTCCTACTAGCGCATGAAGCCGATGGCGAGAGAGAGCGAGCGAGAGATAGAGGAAAAGAAATAGTTAAGAGTTAGGAGGAGGAGAAAGTAAAGGAAACCCGGTGGCGGCAGATGAGGTGTAGAAGATGACATAGTCAACTAGTGGAATAATGTGAAACGAGACGAGCTGGGAACATCGATTTAAATACATCCGGCACACTGGGGCAGGATAGTACAGAGATAGTGGACAAGTAACGCAAGAGAAGATATATAGGTTATAGTAGATACCAAACACAAAACCAACGAATAAACACAAAAAGTACAACAACACAAGAAGAGAAAAGAAGAGTGTCCGAGTGAAGGTGGGCTGTGCGGAATAAGGGTGACTTACCGCAGCAAACGGGTGATGTAATCGGGCCAATTGTCCGGAAACATTACGAGAAAGAAACCGACTGCTATCAATATGATACCGGCCAGCTTCATACCGGCAAAGTGAGCCCCGTACAGCACGATGTCGAGCGCTGCGGAAGAATCAGACCGGTACAAACACACCCGATTACGATTACTCGACTCGTATCTAGATGTACTGCACCACACCGTGTCTCCATTTTGTGGCATTGCTAGAAGAAGGATCGATGGGATCCACCACTACTTACCAGCCGATACGGGTACGGCCGTTATGAGTCCCAGGGTGACAAACATGTTGTACGTAACGGCGCTGCTGAACTGTGTGAGGATGTGGAACACTGCGACGGAATAGAAGGATAATTGCTGCTGTTCAAAGTCTAACAAAGTGTCGGATCAATTGGCGCTTACCTAGCAGTAAGACGCTGGCCATCAGCAGGACCACCCAGGGCAGGGTTTCCCAGGGCATAATTTCGGCACCGGTAAAGTAGAGCGCTATGCAGACCGGCCACAGGATGGCCGCATTAAGAAACCCGATGATGGAGAACGTGAACGCAATCTGGCCGACTGGCGGATCGCCCATCACCTTGCGAAACATCACCTTGAAGACGGCATATCCAGCAGCGGCCAGTGCTGCCAGCACCACTCCGCCCAGCGTCGGGCTACCCGTAATACCGTCCATGTAGGCTAGCAGCGCAATACCCGTATCACAAAGTATCACAGCAACAATCTGGAACAGAGAATTTAGTAGCGGGGGTGTTTGATGAAATGCTTTCCCTCCAACCGACGAAATCGTTTCACACTAACCCGCACACCGACAAACTGTTCCTGCAGTATTACCCAGGCCAGCAGGTACACGCAGGCGACGTTCGTCGCGAACAGTGCCATCACGTCCGTGGCCAACAGGGCCTTGAGCGAGAGCGCGTACAGATAGGTGGTGAGCAGCCATAGGATGCAGAACGTTAGACAGCGGTTCAGGAAGCGCCCAATCGTAAAGCCCCGGTCACGGAAACCGCGCAGTATTTCACCCAACACCTCGCCAGTTCCATCGCACTTCTTAATCGCGACCCGGCCCAGTATGTAGATCGGGAAGAACAGTATGGCGAAGTTGGTACAGAACCACGAGGCAAAGAAGGGCGCATTGAAGACGTGCGCCGTAACTGGCGGTGCGACCCGATCGGATGTAATGATCGGTTTGGCCGTGGAGGGCAGAAACGAAGACGTTGGCCCAAACCCGTGCACTATCATGGCCGAGGTGGAGTTTTGGTCCGGTGCTGCTCCAACCGCCACCGTGTCTGTCGTTCCGTCTGTGATGAACGCGGTCAGGTGTGGAGGTAATGTGGAAGCGTAGGTATTGCGGCGCAGGTACAGGAACTTGATGCAGTGAGTGGCACCGACCCACGAAGCCGTCACAAGCACTGTTACGCACACACCGAAGTACATCTTCTGCGCCAACTCCGAGCAGCACGACGCCCGGCAGGCCTTTAATCGCGAGGTGGACGGCGGGCTCGAGGGTGCCGGGTTGGCTGAACCAGGGCCACCACCACCACCGGGGCCCAATCCAAGACCACCGCCGCCGCTGCCGAGGAGTGCGTGTGGCTGTGAGGTCGGTGTATCACAGCCGCCGTGCATTCCACCGGTCACCGTGATGCCGATCAGACTGTCCTGACCATCGTGCTGGCTCGAGGTCACCGAATCCGAGTGTGTAATCTGTGGCACGTTGTTCGTGAAACCTCCAAAGGGTCCATTTGGGGAGTCTCCTGGGGGAAGAATCGCAGTGTAAAGGGTTTTTTTGTGTTAATCGTTAAACATGCATGACACGAGTGGCTGGGTTGTGTGAACCGACCTGTCACCACAACCGAGGGAGCACGAACGCGTTTCGGGTTGAAGATGGCCGGTATTTCGCTGTCCCGTGTCATGGCGTTCTCTACCATGTCCGCTGTCCCTTGTAGCTCGACTTGACCTTACGTGACGTCTCGATACTCCAGTTTAACATTTTAGGCGCACTGGAATACATTTTTAGAACTTTATTATTAAAGCATCTACACACATTATTGACGTTACGTTACGCTGACTTTGACTTAGATAATTTAAAACTTAACCGTTGTCTCAATGGACACAACAACTATATGGCCACTATGGTGTAACAAGAAGTCTCGGGAAAGTCTGGTACATATTTCTAAGAAAGTTTTCTGAAACACATGCACTAAAAACTAACTCCCGTATCAGCATTTCGACTGTTGTAAAATTAAGTTATGTCATTATGACAAAAACTACATTATGTCGAATATTCTGTTCCATACTCTTCTTCTTTCTTCTTCTTCTTCTTTCCTGGCCTAACGACCTCTTAAGGTCATGCCTGCCATTTCTGGCTTACTAGATTAATTGATACCGCATAGTTGGTTAGTCAATCCTCACTATGGGGGAACGGCCCAGATGAGACTTGAACCCCGGTCCTGCCGTGTGAAGACCGGCGCCGCTGTCGCATCACCACCGGGCCGCCCCCTACAAACCATACAAACCATATGAAGTGCTATACTGTCATACGGTCAAAAACATACTGTCGCTTATATTACCTTTGTGGAAAGTGTTGTAAAAATATCCTAATTGTGCCCTCTTTTATTTCCCAACATTTACAAACTTTACTTTAAATTTGTATCAGCATTGTTATCATATCAATCATTACCTTGTAGTGCTACTGCCTAAACCGGATGATGTTTGCCAACATATTGGAAGCAATGTCCTATACTTTCAACTAATTTTCAAAATTCATCTAAATTTGTTAACTATTTTTGTTTCTGGTATTAAGCAGCAAAAAGAATGCTTGTTGTGCGATAGTTTGGTCGTTGAATAGAGTATTTTCATAGCATTTCAATTCTTTTGGTTATTCTTTAACAGGGGAATTACATGTTAAGATAGTAAGAAAAATATGTCCCATTCCAACTCTAACCACATGACCAGTCGTTTCAAAAGTTGTAACTATTTCTTTCTAAATTAGAATGCACCATTTGTCTTTTCTTGTGCAACAACCTGTGCTATCGTCTCGTAGATAAGTTAAAAAACCCCCTCAACGGCAGCTAGTTACAATGACCTCTCGGGTTCACAGTACTATCATATTGTTTTCATTCGAAAGAGTTCGCAATGGTGGAAAAGTAAATTCTCCAACGCGATTGCATAATATTGTAAAAGCTTTCTCACACAACGGTCACACAGCTGCAGACTTGGAGTTCCGGGCTATGTGGAAAGAGTTTCAGAAAGCATCACCGTTGATTAATGGGTGCGAAAAGGGGGTTTTGACTAATCTAATCGTTTGCTTGCCAGATCTGTCATTTTGTTTTAATCCGCACGCTTAGGGCATTTGACCGATTGTAGGCTGACAGTAGGAAGCGGTAGTTTCCATCAATAGGAAAGCTACTGAAGCTGGCTGCTACACAATTGCACTGCACCAAATGGGGACTCATGCGTACACCTCCTCCTCAAGATGATGTTAGGTGTTGCATCTGATAGGAGTGAGGCATCTGTGCACGCTTGCAGCCAGTACGATAAAACGATAAATCCATAAATTCTTTACTGGGGTTGTGTGAGAGTTGGACCAGCAACGGCCGACTAGTAACTAGCTTCAGCAGGTCTCCGGACACCTGTAAAGCTGCGCCAATACTTTCCCCAAAAACCTCAACCACGGAAAGCGTCGCTCATGCGCGGGGTGTGCCACGGCCATCATTGCAATGGGGACACTGGCTGACAGATGAAATTTCGTGCTTTATGAGGTCCATTAATTCGTGTGTCCTTCTCCGGTTCGGTTTGCGTTCGGTCGCCACGGTCTAATCAGTCACGGCTGAACGTTTTGGGCCCTACATTCGGCCTGGCAACTCGGCACTGAGCCCGGGGCACGATCAGTTTCTTTTCTAACGCACTTTTGTGTTTGCACGTTCTTGGCGGATTATCAACCATAAATCATTGCTCGGTCAATGAGTCCCCCGGTTGTCCGGGGAAGCATTTGGATGCCCTTCCATAGTGCAAGAACGTCGAGAATAAGGGAATGCTTTGGCGCAAAAGTGAAGGGATGCTTGCCGAAACTCGTTGCGTAGAGTTAACGATCTTGCAAGACGGCATGAGACATGTAAAAAACAAACAATTAAAAAACATTTTTAAGCAATACGGCCAGGCCGTTCTATTGAATTAAAAAAAAAAATAAAATAAAAAACATTTTTACGCGAGGTGGAGCAAAGCTTCCTTTCGAAAAATTCATATACCGCTAAGTGGGCACGAATTTGGCTAGACAGGTGACATAATTCGTTGGGGTAGTGGCCAAACATGAGAACGTTTCGTCCGATATTTAATCGAGCCAAAAATCTCCAAACTCCTGACCACGATCAACAAAAACACAGTAATACCCACACACAAATTAAGACTATCACACCAGACACCGCTGGAGCTTGGGAAAAGGGAAGGACAGTCGGTCAAAGAGAGAAGAATGGACAGAAAGAGAGAGACGCAGACAGAGGGAGTGGGAGAAATGAACCGAAAAATCGCAATCGTTTGAAATCGGCTTACCGTTGCGCGTTGGGCAGCCCAACCGGGCGCATGTTGCGCGCATCAACCAACACGGGAAGCTCAGTTACGAACGAACGCCGCACGCAAACGCAGGTGTTAACAAAAGGTGTCTGCACGAAACCTGCCGGTCTGCGCCAAAGCGCACCGTTCGACTGTTAGGTAGCAGCATTAACGTTGGCCATTTTTGTTGTTGTTGTCAAGAATGCAAAGTGTCCCCCGCGTGTACTTGCACCTCGGTTTTATGTGAGGCGAATGGTGTTTTAAGCGTTGAACGTTTGTTTTGTGTTGTGATATGAACGTACCTCGCGAAAACCGACAACCAAGCTACTAATAGTGAATAAAAGTTTCGTGCAACAACAGTCACCACCATTTAATCCGTTACGCCATCCTCGCGAGTGGCAAATTGGTGGCAACGAAAACCAACGAAGTTGTGTTAACACGAACCGAATGCATCGGACGCCACTGCTACACTAGGATCATCATCGCTCCCCAGGTGTGCACAACATCTTCCCGTCAACGACACAATGGCCAACGGAACACCCACGAACATCTCCCTGCCAGGATGGCTGTTAGTTGCGGTAAGTGATGCCTGCCCGGAACACTCAGGTTTCGGGTACTGCAGCGTCAGGTGTCAGTCAGCTCCCATGGTGCGGTCCATGCAATCTTCCCATCTTCTTGTTGCCGATTTGATCGATCGATCACTGGCGGCAATGTGTGGTGCCGAGTCGAAATCGCTGGGACTGATGTAATGCGAGCGAAATGTTGGTTGTGGCCGAATGATTAATCACGATAAGTTTTTCGTGTTTGTTATTCTGTTTTTGTTGTTGTTTGGTTACCATTTTTCGACCATTTCCTGCGTGGCGTGCCGCCGTACGCCGATGAGAAGTAATTCAGTGTAATTGCAAGTGCGCTGCGTGTACGTGTGTGCGAGCATAATTTGCCCCAGATTCGGGCGCGTTTGCTGAGGTGGAATTTCACTCGGGAAACACAATGGCACAAAGCTTATGCAAAGCTTTCGGGGATACTGTCAAAACATAAGTGAAACGTGCAAGGCAATCTATATATTCAATAACAACACAAACTGTGACCAAATTCTCTTTCTGCATATCATTAGAGGCACGTTTGGGTATATTATGTAAAAACCGTAGAAGTCAGCTGTTTGGTAAAGGGTAAGGAAGGCAAAGGGAGAATTAACTGCTGCAAGTTGCCTTAACTAAACGGTCGAAACTCTTTCGAGGTAGCGTGCAACCGATTGCAACCGGCAGTGCAACAGGTATGCAACATCGGACAGCTGGAGGTCACAAATAGCTGCTGTGTTTACACTATTTCGCTTCACCTGCACCTGCTACAAATCCGTTTCCTGTAGTTAATTGACGAACTAAATATATATATATATTTGAACAGCAGCACCGTAACAAGTCGCCGATACAGATGGAACAGATTTACACCAGTTGCATTTGCACTTCAGATGGTTTAATACTGCGTGAAGCTATGCTGGTACTGAAGAAGGCCGATCGTGGATGCCTTCCGGGGTGTTTGGAGTTAACCCGTTAGTGACCGTTTGTCGGCTGACGAAACTGTTCCGTACATACACTGCGGACACCAACCGGCACCAATGTGCAATGCAAGCAGACGAAAGTGCTTGACATTAGTGTGCTGATGGTAAAGCTTCAGTTTACCCTCGCTCGCTTGTTGCATGATCTTCGGTAATGAATATTTATGACCAACGGCAGACAGCTTGGACGTAATAGATTCGAAATTGAGCGGAACATATGCAAGAAGCCGGCAATTCTTGGATGTGATTGTGATGTGAGCTATGATTAGTTATTCATTCCGCCGTTTTAACCATCAGAGCACAATTTATTGTCCAGTTTTTCGTGTGATAAACGACGACGTTTAAAACCCAGTGCCATTTAATATATTGCACTACTTTAGCTCATTATTACATTTGTAATCTGATCTGTGTTCACTTTTTTTTCACCTGTTTTTTTTTTTGGGTGGGTTCAGCCCACTTGTGAAAATATTTTGGCCGTGCATCAAATCAAGCCCAACACTTTTTCTCACGTAAGGCTACAGGGAAATTCTGGCACACGGGTTGGGCCACCTGTAAGGGTCCACCGGTTACTCCATCGGCTTGTGCTTGAGCCGAGCGTGAATACATGGTAAATTAAGTTTTCCACCAGCGTTTCGCACGATTGATCCCACAGAAATGTTGTTTCGTGACGCTTATGCAAACTATCGACTAATTGTCCCGACATTGGGTGAAGATAATTCGGGTTTAATCTCCCGCGTGTTGGGCGCGTGCAACAATTTCAATATTGCTGTGCCCCCAAATCATACCAACCCGTGCCCACCAATGTTGGAATCGTATCGTACGAAAACAAAATCGAATGGGAAGTGGTATAGTATAAACAGACAGAAGAACATTCAACGGTAATCTATACCATCAGATTAGATGCTTCGAAAATGGAATGGGAGCGTATCGAATAAATGTTTGATGAACCATCCTTCCACTTGCCGTGGATGCGGATGTTTTGTTTGATATACAGCTCCACTCAGTGCTATTGTCAAATATCCGGCTGGTAGCACATTACACCACATTCCCATACAATACGTTTCCAATTTCCTATCGAAAGGTTGCTTTTGTAAGAATTATCGTAGCACACACGATGGAGGGGAGATCAACTTCAACTTACAACCTGCCAGCAGATGAAGCAGGAAACAATCAACAGCCGATCGGTCCGGCTAGACAATGACAAATTTAACAGTCTATTAGTCAAGGTAAATCAAATGTGGCATATTAGTGTAGCATCTAAGCGTACCGAAACGCTAGATTAGTAAGAATATGCTTTGTTTGGTTGGCGTTTTGACCGCCTTAACATGTCAATAACAGACGCATAAAGTGTTTTATGTACTTCGTTTAAAACCTGCCAGTCTACTAAAATCAAGATCAGCCTCTAAATAAGCACACCCCCGTTAGCAAGCAGACAGAGAATTGATTGGACGGACGGACAGTTAATCCGAATGCGTGGTCCAAATTGAAATCATGGCGATCCGGTGTACATATTACTAGGTGGTGGCTAGTGTGGGGTGTAAAGTCACTTTTTTGCCATCTAAAGAATGTGCAGCCACACACTCACATTAAACGCGGTTTGGATTTGGTTTGGCAAAACTATGCCGTCAAGCCTGTTTGCTCAAATGTTGGCCCCCTAGGGATATCGGTAACTGTAGGTGACTGCATATCACACGACCAAGGACGACTTGGCTTCACCAAGGCCAACCGAACGGTGGAAAGACATAAAGAAAGGCTTTAATGTGGTGTGTCTCTCCTACGAAAACGGTTCCTGATGATTGCTGTGCCTCGATAAGTGTTTCGTGATACAGTTCGCAGTTGGTTTTCTTATTGTTGCCCTTATTATTAGTTAGTTGCTGTTTGTTGTCCGAAAAGTGAAAGTAAGCTTTAAAACGGCTGCAAACCGTGTCACGGAGAATACATTTACTGGAGCGCAAAAATGGTGATAATAGTGCGAGAGAAAGAAGAGCGCGTGCAATTTTATTTCGCCCCAAGGTGGATCACTTTCATTCGACTGGTCAGTCACACGGGAACATTTTATTAATGTGAGCTTTTTTTCCTGACGTCAATTCAGAACACAGCTGGGTTCGTTAATATAGACTACTGTCTGGCTACTGATAGTCGTCTGATCGTCCAAGGTATTACTGGCACGTGCGATCGAGTAAAAACCCGGTAGTAAGCTGAAGCTCCACAGACCTCGACTATCGGCCACCATGGTCTATTGCACGCGTACTACGATTCATTAGTACAGAACCTTTATAGGATAGGAATTCAAAAACGGCAAAAAAAAACACACACACAAGAACACGATCGTCGACCGAGCCTCACCCGTATAGGACGGCTGTGCAAAGCGACGATATTGAAGGAATTAGTTAAACAAGCTGCAATTGCCCATGGAAACTGAAGAAGAATGCTTTTCATGGATCACTGATGGTGCGTTGATTTTTTAAGATATGCTATCAAAAGATGTAAACGATAACGGTGGGCCGTAAATTTGGCTTGCGATACTTGAAACATTTTGTAGCGAATAATTGACGTGCTTTTATGAACGCCATTGCTGGCAGACTCAATTAAGGTGTCTATCCCACCATCCATCCAGCAGGAAAATGAAACTCGGGCCAATTTCAATTTTGTTTAACGTTCTCCACAAAGCAAAGAAGTATCACATTCGTTGAGGTTTTTCGGGGAGGAGGTTACAGCAATGACTACGTATGGCTGTGTCATATTGATCGCTGTTATGCTACCTTACCCTTAGAAACCATCCCGCAGTGAAGTAACGAATGGTTATTGTAGCGACTTCGTGTTTCTATTTTCAGGCATTTTTTTTAAGGCGCTACAGTCTCTCTCTCTCTCCCTGTTTGTGTGCTGTTTTATCGGTGTACTACCGAGGGAGAATCCGTAATTGGATTTGCACTGGAATGATATGTTCTGTACACAACCGATGAAACAATCCAACAGACAAACCACGCCGGAATGAGAAGTTCCAGAATGTTTTGTTTTTGTGTTTTTGCTCCAACGTTTGACATGCGCTTCGTATTTCTGGGAGCCTTTTTTTATCGTTGAACTTTTCGTTAACACACAGTTTCGAAAATGGTAGACCGATCTGACTGGCTGTTATAATTAAATTTAGCTAAAACCATAAGCGAATCATCAGGCACACTGCGGCCCGCCGGCCGGGGTCGGATAATCGGAGCATTAATTTGTACACAGTGCCACGCGCAGGAACGTAGCCAAGTGGCGTCTAGTTTAATCCATGACGTCCGTGGCACATTAAACTATACTTCACCTGTGACGAAATTAGAAAGTTTGTCACGTATATATAGCCCGGCCTTAAATTATTACCGATCGCGCGACAGGGTCTCACCGCGTTTGCTCAAGTACTTTTCAATGCCAAACTTCATCCGTATGGCTGGGAAATCATTAGGATCAAATACGGCCTAAAACGCTGACATATTCAGTGCAATGCCGACATCTGCGTGTGTGCGTCAACTCAAAGAGAAGTAATCACCGCCATAGCGCACATAGCGCACACGTACGTAATCGAAGCAAAAGCATAAACAACCCGAGCACTTCATAACACATGGTACCCGGGCGTAATCAAGTTTCCCGCCAGTTCACTGCAGGCCCCTTTTTTGCCATGTTCGCATCGCATCAGGCACCACTACAGGCGTTCCACCATGTTTGCCATTTCATTCATAGGAGCGTTCGCAACATGTGGCTGCATAATTTCTTCCGAAGCGTATCGGGCGCGTATTTTTTCTTTCTCAGTTTCCGCCGAACCAGGTTCGCAGTTTCATCTGGTACAAATGAAAACGTCACGTGGCTATTGAAGGGTTAAATATGCATTTAATTTGCGATCGAAAGCAAAAAAACGAGCGGTGCAACCTGTGTAAAGGCGTCCGTACTGCGCGATTGTGTGCAGGCTGAATGATCGTAGCTAATAGAATAAGTTACGCGCTAATGCATCGGTTTCGGGTGTGGATTTAATCGAACGTTTATCCGATTCAGCCACCGCTTGACCAATGGATTTCTCAACACGAGACCACTATACGGGTGAGGCTCGGTCGACGATCGTGTTCGATTTGGGATCGATCGCTGCTACCACGTGCTGCCGGTAAGAGATCCACCATCTGATCCACGTGGTGGTTGCGTGGTTGTCGCCATTGTCTGGCTAGCCCAAACAGTCGGCAGCCAACTTCCTCGTCGTGGGTGTCTCCGCCC
>KZ063703.1:0-16842 GCA_002091835.1 Anopheles maculatus
CAGCGGGTCCGAGATAAAAGCGATGATGAATTACTGCTGCAAATGCGGCACTGGGGAGCAGCCGAAGAAGGCAAGGAAAATTGGTGCTGGTGGTATTGAAAATGAAAACTCAACGAAGAGATGGTTTGGAATTGGAAAAGAAATGAAAGTCGCTTACGTCGCACAGCTTCGGAATTAAGGCTCGCAGTCTCGCTGTGCATCTCGGCCTGTCTCACTGTGCTCGCACAGGTGCTAGCGGTGCGACCAAACATTTTGCGTAATTTTTCATCACCACAGCGCTCATGGTTTCTCGTTTGTTCGATTTCACTTTCTGGTATGGCGTGCAGCAGCATCGGCCTGTTGGGAAGGTTTTTGTTTTCTTAATCCACCCTCATTGTGCACCCCCGTATTGAGATGTTGAGGTACAAGAGTAGCAATTATTGCATTTTGTAGCTGTTGTGTTGTGTTTTCGCTTATTACCGTACCCTGATCCAAATTCTTAACATGAATCAACTGAGGTAAAGATTTCATGTTTCCTCCTTTGTCTGCCACATTCATCATCATGTCTTGTTTCGTGTATTGCGTTGCATGTTGTTTAACATGATCCACACCGCTATTAATTCTCGAACAGCCGCAACAAAAAGGCCGACACCGAATGCATGCGAGTTCCACTGAATCCGGATGGCGACGCTTCGAATGTCGAACATTGCCTCGGGGAGCAGGACAGAAATATGACGTGGCACCGTCTGTCCAAATGTAGCAAATTGCGGACAAGTACCCGTCATCGTTCGACCACGGCCCAGCCGAACGTGCGACGCGCGTCCAAAAATGTAGCAAATTGCGGACAAGTACCCGTCATCGTTCGACCACGGACCAGCCGAACGTGCGACGCGCGTCCAAAACTCCACTGCAACCTGGAATTACATCAGAGCGCCCCGAACAGCAGCAATTGTTGCGGGTGACCTTTATTCGCCATCCGAATAAGCTGGTGCTTATTTCCTTCGACATTGGATGCAGCGATTTCCTTGTGGTGAACGTCTGGCGGGCCGAGACCATAAAACTGTTGTTAAATTATAGCCCAATAAGCTGCAATCATTATCGAACACCGCCTGTAAGGGTGGAGTCGTGCCTTTGTACCCGAATTATTTAAATACTGTTTTAGCTTGTTACCAAACCAATAAATGTTTCCACATCTTAATCTATGTTTTCGTTTTTCCTTTTTTCCTTTGCTTTCTATTTCTCGGCAGGCTCCGATTGAGCTGACCAAGCGCTTGGAGGAGATTCGTTTGCTGGAATCGCGCCGCTCACAGCGACTGGCCGTCCAGGAGAAGGATACGGACTTTGCCCGGCTGGCGGATATGGCCGGCGATCGTCGACGACAATCAAACAGCATCGATGTGCCATTCTCACTGACGCAACAGAACGGGTAAGTGTCGGGGTGACCAGCACAAACGCTTAATCGGATCAGTATTGCGGTGAACCTGTTCCCGTGAACCAGGTTTTGGGACAGCTGGACGACATGGTCGCGTAAAGCAAAATGCTTTACAGACCATTCAAAGATCAGGGCTGATGGTTTAAGGTGGACCAGATTTTTGCTGTCCAGATGTCTCGGTCCGGCCACGTACAATGTCTCAGGTGTCCCTGCAATGTCGAAAGTAGCAGCTCTGCGTGCAGTGCAAACATTCGGCGCCACACTTCTGCGATCTTGAGCTCAATCGCCGAGCATCGTGTCACGATCTCCATCAACCGACTTTGGTGGGGTGACGTTTGTGGCCTTTAAGACCGTTTATGGACTTTGCGCGATCTGCGTGGTTCACCTTCTTCCTACCAAGAGAGTTTTCTAGCTGCGTTTTACGGAAGGTCATCGGAAGGAAATGGAGATACTCATATCAAAGGGGGTTAAGTTACTGTCAAGCATCCATCTTTTGAGCTCACCCTATTGTGACAGGTTACAAACGTCAAACTGTAAAAAGCACTTGAGATGCAGCTGGGAGATCTCGCACACATCAGGTACCCAAAGACCGGGTGTGAAATGGCTGTGCGCGACCATTAAGGTACGCCCAAGACACTATGGATCGGCTCGTTGCCAATACACGCGCCACTGTTTGGATATTTTTGTGAACCGATGCAACTGATCCTTGTTGATGGTGTGCGCTGAAGGACCGCGCGCATCCATAACATGGGCGGTGTATGATTTAATTCACCATAACCGTCACGTTACCCCGGGAACGTTTCTCAACTCGGTCAGCTGTATGACTCACGGTCGGACTTGGACTTGCTTGCAATATGCCGGCCGGCATGATGAATCGCGGACACAATCCACCGCTCCGTTCAACCATGACATCTGGTTCGATCGTGAGGCAGATCAATCCGGCTCTACCGATGCATCTTACCGTTGTTCCCGACTGTACCACTGTGTGGCTAGTTTTGCACAACTCTATTGCCTAATGTCCTCCTTTTCTTTTCGCGTTGGTCTGTTGCTTGGTGGATGGGTGTCTTTGTTGCGGCATGCCCTCATTACACGCGAATAAAACAAGCTTGAGCACTCATTTAATGCGAGAAGCGAGAATATTGATTGACTTTTTAAAGCATTGATTTCGATTTAACGATTCCTTTAGTATAAAAAGTGCTTAAAACAATGTTTGCTGTGGATTCTATCATGCTCAGGAATTGAGCTTTTTCTTAAAAGTTTTGAAGATCTTTTCATTGAAATAACAAGATTAATGTCAGTGAACTAGTTGCAGCAAGTGAAAATGAAGGAAAACACACTACACGCTAAGTAGAAAAGCGAAACCCTCACACACTTCAGCGATCGTACGCACACTCCCGCCCATCTCGTTTGCTGTTTTATTTGCGAATTTTCGTCTCGCATCGGTTTTGCCGAACAACGATCATCTGTGTGTGAGTGCTTTTTTTGTTGTTGGTCCGTTTCGTTGCTGTTCCAAGCTGTTTACCAGCCCAGCTGATGCGAAAGGGAACCCCTTGATGATCGTGTGTGTGCGTGTGCGCTTTTTATTTTGCGAACGCGATCATTACGGCGAGACGCGTTGACAGGGAGTGCAACAGGAAACGAGAGCAAGCGCAGCAACGTTGGTGGGTGGTGGGATGAAAAGGGTGAAAGAGAAAAGGTGATCGAGAGTGAGTGTGGTGGAAAGCGCGCCGACCGCAATAATTTGCGATTCGCTGGCCGTATTTTTTACTTGCCTTGCTCGGTGTTTGTTGTTTCTTCGTTTTGCTTTTTATTGCGCTGACGATGCGCGCAGTTACCATGGCTAAAGAAAACGAAACTTGCCCAAGGTCAGGGCATTTTTTGGCGAACATATTTTTGCACGCGAAACGCACACACACGCGCACACGAATTTCGCAAACACTGAAAGAATGGGAAGCAGGTTTGCAAACATTAGCGTCGATCGGTTGGACGCGCGCCATCGGGAACCCTGATGCTACGGTTGTGTTGCTACTAGGGCGATTTTTTTTGCACCGTTTTTGTTTCCTCTACTTTTTGGGTGATTTAATACCACGCCAAACGAAGTGTTTGCGAATTTTGGGTGTTTGTTTTTTTTTGCTTTTCTTTATCTTGCTTGTTTTTTCCTCACTTGCTACTGCAACGGTTGCTTTCGCTCGTCGCTGTTTTCCTTCACGATGGCCGGCTTTAGATTTTCTTTTCGCTCCGCTCACCCGGTCACTTGCACTTCCACCATTTTCCTTTCGGCTGTGTTCAACAGATACACTGATGTGCGCGGTCCGATTTACGTTGGGCTGCTTCCTATTGGGTCGTTCCAAGGTTTTGGCTAACGGGGCGTTTTTGGCATACTTCACTTTTCACGGGACGGTTGAGAGATTTTTCTGCCCGTCGTCGTTTCTCCACTGACCCGCTTCCGCCGGTACCATGCTCGCGGTTAATCGTGGTGTGCGCATCGCGACCGACACATCGGTTGACCGTATATGATGATGCGATTGGGGGGGGGAAGCCAAATTAGCAGCCATCGTGGCGACTCATCGTTGCTGGATGGTATGAAAAGTACATGAAGGAATGTTGAGAAATATGTCAGCGCTGGCCGCTCTAAACTTTTTGGGGCCACCTGAGACTTTTTCGGGTGTGTATGTGTTGCCGAATTGGATGAAGGAGAAAGCGAAGCGTAATGATTTTCGCGAATTTTAAGCTTTGGCTTTTCGAAGCTGATGTAATCTACGAAGAGGAAAGCTATTTTACATATGAAAATTAAACACTTAATTAAAATTTAAAGATAATTTTAAAACTAAACAGTTGCAACACAAAAACTCCGAATTTCTTACGAAATCAAATGAGTGAATCATCACATCGTCTGCAATCATTTGCGTCACTTTTCCGAATGCAAATAAGAAGTTGATTTCATAAGCCAAATATTTGCGTGCCCCTTATTATACTACATGAAGTTTTTGTTTTCTTCTTATCGAAACTCCTACAAACAAAGCTACTGCTATTGAAAACAGAGCACATTGACAGCTCTGTAATCCCTTTTCTGTCCGCAAACCCGTACTGCACCATGGCGCTTCCTTCGTGTGCTTTCGTGTGCGTTTTTTTTTACGTTTGGAAAGTTAATTGAGCTTAATGATTGCACCATGTACCCACACGGTACATGTGCGATCCGTATCTCCCACACAAACACACCAGCAAAGGTACGCAATATGGCAGAAATCCTTCCAGTCACACGGGGAAGTTAATGTTTGGGAGTTAAGATCGTGTGACTAGGTCAGGGATGACCTGAACGGTGCGGAAACAAGGGGTTTTGCCCCTAAAATGGTTCTCTTTACCTTGGGGCCTATTCCGTCGTAACGATGCCAAGGTTGTGTCCAGCCGGATGGTGGTGTGAGCTGATGGCATTTTTGCGTGCTAATGAGAGAAAGAAGCAAAGGTTTGGGCCGTTTTGTACCTCGATATGCTATAATTATGGTTGTATAAATTAAAAGATCCTTGGCTGGAGAGTTTACGTGGTATACATGATGCGCTTTATTGATCATTTCGTTCGCTCTCTCTCTCAAAAAGAAAACAAATTTTCTCTCCCAATGTGTTGCGATCTGAATTGTGAGATTTTTGTATCACTTGTCTATCTATTGACCATGGTCATGGCTACAGACGAATTTATTCTTTATCTCATATGTCCAGTGTACGATGTTCTTTTCTGTTTTATTTTTGTCCTCTCAAAAGTTCTCATTGAGAGTTCTCTTGCTCTTCACACAACGAACAGAACACTTCATTACGCCACAGACAAGCTAGCCTATCTGCCCTATTGATGGGTAAACTTTTTGCCCACCAAAAATGTGCTCCACCAAATAAGCAATCAATTTTTATGGCACCTGTACCTAACCTGCACAACAGTTATGGTTGGGGATGCTGTCTGAGTCGCATACGTGTGGGGCTAGAATTTCATCGCAACGAAGCACCATCTTTCTTTCCATCACCCTAGAGCCCCTAGAGCAACCACCGAAAAACCCCTCGTTCGGACGGCAAATGTTCCCTTACCCGGCTACCCAGCTGTTTGCCGCTCTCGCGTGCCTGAAAATGCGCAACCGAGTCCGCAAACAGCGAGTGGTTAAGGAAAGTTTTTGTGTGTGTTAATTTGTTCCACCGTTTGAGAGTTTTCTTCGCACGAACAGCAGCGATACTTACCCGCCAGACAGTTTACCGACCGATCAACCCAGACCCAGGCAGCCATTGGGACGTGATTTTCTGTTGGCGTAGGTTAAATTTATCCTCTCCGGTGCGTCTGGCAGGCGTCAACCCGCCTTATTCCTCGGAATGGTGTGCTTTTTCCGATAGTCTGCGCTTAGGGTTCGGAGCCGGTCATAATTTCCCCCAAAAACCTCCCAGACTGGGTCTCCAGCTTGTGAGCGCAGGAGAGAAAGCGAGTGCTGGAAAACCCCCCCAATAAAAAGGACCACAGTTTTGGGGCACACCGAAAGCTTGCGCCACCTCGGAAAATGTCCATGACCTTTGGATGAGTTTGTCATTCACTGAAGGTCGAACGCGAATCGTCGGTTGGCTGCCTGGTGCGGAAAATTGCGCCAGACAGGTGAGGGGTACACGGTGGGGCGACGAAAGCACAGCCACAACGATGCAGAAAGGACGGCGCACGGATCGAGTTATGGTTGTGTTGTGTGTTGGAGATTGGATTGCACACAGTCACTGCTTGGTGTTTTTTTTTTTTGGAAAACAGAACGACTGACTGTCTAGTCTTTCTGTTCTTTGGTTTCGTTCAGCCAGCCAAACAAAAAAAGCGTCCTTCTTCCGGAACTTTACTTCACGTGTGATGTCTGTGGTGCGGTTGCTAGTAAGTGACAGCCACGTTCGTCACCAACGTGCATCAACATGTGTTTTGCATATCTCAAGACATCTTTAAACAGCTGTTATGACGCAGTTTTCCATCTCACTTTATTTCGCTTCAAGTTTTGATGAGCTATCATAGTTAATACTTGCATTTCTGAACACACAATTAGCTACAATTTATTTAAAAATAAAATCTGATAACAAACGCATTACTTTGGATCGGTTTTTGGTAACTTAAAAACCCCCTTTTTTGTATTGGAGCGCTCTGAATCCAGATGGAACCTGTTGTAACACACACGGCAGTCTGTATCGATTTTCGTTCTTTGTTGAACAACACTTGTGTGTAGACGTAGACAACCAGTCTGGCCCATTACAGCAGGACAAAGGCTCAATTTACATCCGAGAGAGAAAAAAAAATCGCCAAAAAAGAAGCCCCAAAGCCCCCAAAACTGAACGTGGAATCGCGTGCATAAGGAAAAGCTGAAAACCCTTGTGCCTTTTTTGTACCGTATTCAGATTGGCTGTCTGGTTTGGCTGTTTTGTCCGATCGATAGCTCTTTATGATTATACTTTGATTCGCTTGTTGGCTATTATCTTTGTTTCGCCACCCTGGCTAGCTGCAGCTGATTAGTCCCCGAAGAAGTGCGTTGATTCTTTGCAAGTTTTACGGTTGAAGATAATTAAGTTTGAGTTAAAGAAATGACCTGCCTAGACACTAGTTCTAAACGCATTATTATCAAATTGGTAGTTTGGTTCTGAAAGCGCTTTAAAGTTGATACTCATTACGCCATAAATTGCGCTCTTGCCCTAACAATTTCGCAAGACACCTGAGCTCCCGAAAGTTGTCCCTGTGGTAGGGATCACTTTCCTACACCATGAAACCTGTAACCGATTCGGGGTTTTTTTGTATACACAAATGCCAACACTCCAACCGAAGCACACATTTTCTAACAAGTCTAAGTCACGATCCGGTTACCAACAAGAATGGGGACCCTAACAAAAAATGGACCACCAGACCGTCCAATCGAAACTGTATTGCGGTGGTACTCGGGCTGCAGCACACTCTACTTGTCACCGTGCGCATCATCACTCGCGTACAGATGGAAGGTGTCCTTTATGCTTGTCCGCACTTTACGCGTGCACCCATCGACCGCAGAAACCTCCATGCTCAAAATTTGCCAACCAGAACGTTCCCAGCAAAGGCGAAAAAGCCAACGCCAAATCGCACAAAATAAAACTGCCCCGGGACCCCCGATTGCGCTTCTGCGTGCAACTTTGCAGCTTTTTTGGAAAGGTCAGCTGAAGGTGATGATGCGATCACGAACGAGCTCACGTCCGTTAGCCAAAGTCCCGGGTGAAGCAGCACAACCAAAGCAAAGAAGCAACTCCACATCGATTGCATAGTCTGCAGCTCCGGTTTCGGTAGGTTTAAATTGCGTTTTCGTCCGCTGCAGATTCTTCGTTCGCTTACGCGCGGTCTTGCTCTTTGCTTTGCCGGATTCGATCGTTTGCATTCATTTCGGTGTGTTAGCTTTTAGTCGCGAGCTTGGTTACACAGATGCATTAGATTTAACCACCACCACCGCCAGCAGTGGCAGTGGTGCACTTTACCACCGTCCGGACGCCAATGCGTCGCCCCACTGCGTTTTGTGACGATGGACGACGTGTTACGGCACGTTGCCGATGGCAAATGGAGGTTATGAAAATGGAATTGACGGAAAAAGCACTACACTGCAGGGTGGCTCTGCATTTTTTCGGCATTTGAAGGTTGTCTGACAGAAGAGGTTTTCTATTCAGGGTGTTTTTGCTCTTTCTCTCTCTCCGCATCTTTGGAGCTGAATTTTGTGCAACCGTCTGAGACGATAGCAACGGGTGGAGTTAACGTGAAGTCCCCGAGTCTGAATAAAACTGGAAGATAATAAAATATTACTGCCATCATAAGAAGAGAATCGTTCAAAAGTGTTTGAACGATGGCGGCGATGATGGGAAGAGGACCGTGATGCGGGCAACCAAGACGGAATGTCTGAACAGGGGCGTACAAAACGTTGCTTTAAGCTACATCGCTACCACAACCGTCCACAGACACGCGGCCAATAGAACTCGGTGAAGTCTGTTCAACCTGTCTGGTGGCCTAGATTTGTAGTTGCTCACCAAATCTCAAAAACTGTGGCCCAGGGCTTCACTTCGATTAACCTTATTACAAGCTATTCGGTGGGTGTACGAGATGCTCGAGACGCAACCCTAGCGCACTGTCGATAGTTCTTCGCAAACGGATTTTGAGAAGAGTTTGAGTTTCACTTACAGCTTCGGGGATTTTGGGATGAAGACAACGGTGACATTATTGTAAAGAGGGTTGCCCCATCCAGACAACAATTCTGCACCAAACCTCCTTAGAAACTGAAACTCCAGACAGTTGAAACGGTCTAATGTTCGATAGAACCCATCACCACGGTAACGATGAACTCACCAAACCGCACTCCATAGTCTCGACTTTCGGCGCGGGTCGTTTCGCACACTCATCTCGCTCGCCCCCTACAATCTCCACGGGGCACGCTTTAATGAGCTGCCGGATTTTTGTTGACACAGTCACTGGCAGCTCCGCTGTATTTGGATATCGCACCCATTTCGACTGCTTGGCGCTTTTGTTTTTGCTCATTGATTTCGGGAAAGAATGTTGCTGGGGCATCGAGGTCGTCAGCATGCGTGTCTGGAGTCGGTCAACAAACCTACCCCAACCGAATCTCGCGAGACCACCTTCGCGTCGAAAGTGCTTTTCGCCGACATTTCTCATCTTCTGCACGGTGCCGATGGGTGGCGTAACGTTTTCTTAGCGATCAGCAGAAACCCGATTCGACCCACCATCGTTATCGCCCACTGTCCCCAACGTTGGGTTCTGGAAAATTGGAGCACATAGGTGTGTACTGTGCGTTCAAATATCCAAGAGTGCTGGTTGTGGTTTTGTCACGGGTGAGCTGAGAGATATACATCTGGCACAATGTTTGAAGGTGAAATTGGAAGTGATGTATAAAGAGCTATACGTTTCTGTGCCACGTTAGCTTAGGTCATGGTGGGTACAATGCAACGATACATTAATACTGCCCAACTGTACTTCAATATTAAGTATAATGGCTGCTCATAATTAGGTTCGCTTTTTTTTGCGACTTGATCATGATTAATGGATGAAGTCGGTGGAAAGTTTCATGCAGTCATTGCACAAAGCCAAAACGTTGCACGCAATAAGAAATTCCCTTTGCTACGTTATGCATGCACCCGCAGCCCGTACAACGATGACGATTGCACAAATGGTTCCTGTCTTGCAGGCGTGTGCATGGGTTTTTTGCCGATCACCACAAAGGATCCAGTAGAAAAGCGTCATTTACCTTAACAAAGGGCAAGACTCTTATGGCCGGTATAGATGACGGTTCATATTATTACAAAACATTGCACAGTGACCGTTTCCAATGCTTCGGATAAACAATAAAAACAGTGTAACTGCATCTACCAACGCTTCAACGGCAAGTGTCCATTATCTTAGCTGCAGCTGGTCGGCCCGAATGACGACAAAAGTCGAGGGCGAGTTTTCGCGATCGTAAAATCAGATAGCCTCGGTCAAATTAGCGGTCATGGTGCGCTTTGTGGTTTGTTGGTGGACATCCAGTGTAAGGAGAGAGAGAGAGAAAGAGAGAGACCAAAAAAAAACACCAACCTATCAGTGGGCAGTAAACCCAAATCCAGCGGTAGAAGCAAACAATCCCTGACGTAATTTTTGGTTTGTTGGTGGACATCCAGTGTAAGGAGAGAGAGAGAGAAAGAGAGAGACCAAAAAAAAACACCAACCTATCAGTGGGCAGTAAACCCAAATCCAGCGGTAGAAGCAAACAATCCCTGACGTAAATACTGACCACGGCAACAGTGGCAGCAAACGGACAAAGCCCGCCTGATGCATTGATCCCGCCGGGTGTGATGGTGGGCACGGTAATGTTATGGATTCGCGGCCAACGACTTCTCCATGCCGTGTACCTTCCATTGATTGGCCGTCCTCGAAGCTGGTGACCAGACATTATCGCTGCGCTCTCCTTGGTGCAGCGAGAAGGCCATCCGAATCGAAATCGTACAAGAAGAAGCAGTAATGATAAAGAGGAGGTACAAAAAAAAAACAAATAAAACAGCAATAGTCGCAAAAAAAGTAAACCGCGATATACTGGGAGGTAGAAAATGCGAGATGGGTTTAGTAGAGAGCGTAGCGGGAGATAAACGTAAGCCTATGCAACCGTTGCACTTCGCCGTTGCTCCGGCTCGGCTGTACTGATAAGTGTGGTTGCAATTTTCTGGATTGTTACACTCGCACCTCGTACTACGCAACGGCCCGGTGAAGCCATCTTGTCCGCCGATAAGCGAGCGCATTGTGCATTGTGCGGCCCCCGGTTTCGGTTCGGGAATCGTGTAATGATTGAGCTTTTCTTTTATGGGTGTTTTGCGCTGCCCATTGCACTTTCTCTTATCGGTTGCCGGTCATTATCCGATTGTAGCTTTGAACTTGATCTAACTTTAATCGAAAATGTGGGCCGCACCAGTAGGAGCATTTTTGTTTTGTTTGCTAAGTGCAACATTCGTTCGATCGTCAATGTCTCGACAGCTGAAGAATTATCGGGGAAACAGTGCGGTTTTTTTTCTCTCGCTACGTTTGACACTGTTGCGCTTACCAGAGACGCGAATCAACGACAGCCCTTGTTGCGCTAGATGTAGACTTCGATCCAGGGTAAAGACACAGTGGGGGGAGGGGGTGAACACGTAGTCTAGTCAAGTAGGCCCAATGCATCGGGAGGCGTAAACAAAACAACACAAAAATCCGCAACCCCCAAATAGGTTGATTGACCGATAATACATTGAACCCCGTCGGCTGTTTTCGTCGCCCGGCGTTGTTGCGGTTGTTGGAGTAGCTCTTCATCTTCTTCCTTCAGCACGTCCATTCTTGAGACATTGTGCTGTATTGCGTTCGGTTGGTTCACAGAGTGGTGAGGTACAGCAGTAAGCGAAACACACACAAAAAAACGACCGCCTGATACGAACAACACCGGCAGAAGACCTACGCGTCCACATCGTTTGGTCGCTGCAGTCTCGATGCAACGTGTGCTGCTACGTACCGAAACAAACAAACAACCAACCGAACGATTAATCAGCCCGGTGACGGTGATGATGCCGGTGTTGCCCAAAATTGTTTGCCAAAATGGCCTAGATTTCTGCGAGCAGCTTTAACGATATTTTGTCTGCTGCTATCACGAACAATTGTCAATTAAAAGCCCTACTTTATTAGTTGTCATTTTCGAACTGACGTTTAAAGTTATCGATCGATGACAGGGTTTTATTTCCAGCGCAAGAAAAAAAGATGTCTCCCTTTCTGGGAACGTCCACATAACCGCAAGGGGAACGTGTTTTGCAGCTGTTGTTTTCCGATCCGACACACCCTTACATTTTGCACTTGTTGCAGTGTTGCAGATGCAACCGACTCTCTCACGCACAGTAGCCCGCACCAATACGATCGTCTTGTCTCATTCTTTTCCTTTGTTTCGCCTACGGACAGATCTCGCAAACGACGGCCCTCGTACTCGCAGGACGATCGAGAGTACTACAGTATTAACGACGACGATCCAATGGACGAATGTAACGCCGCGCTGGTACTTATGAGCCTGTCCTGCTCACCGAACTCATCCGTACACGGTAGGTACCATGGTGCAGTGCCCAGCACTCACCGACCATGCTCGGGTGCCCATTAATTCTGACCCCGCGTATTCTGATCGCCCCTCCCGGCACAGGTTATGAAACGATTCTTGGCACCAGTTCGGGCAGCAGCACGACCTCCTGGAGTACCGGATCGACTTCGCCGCCGCTGAGCGAGGATGGACATTCCACACCACCGACGCACCACTACCAGCACGAGCTGAACCATCACCATCATCATCATCACAATGGTCGTTACCAGGCAACGGGCGGTACGGGCCGGGGGGCTCGCACCACGTCCCTCTCAACGTCGGACGAAGGCATCGGTATGGAGGACATGCCAAGAAAGCGTCGGGTAAGTTGATTTGCTGTAAATTTCATCGAACCATTTGGTTGCGGGTGGGCAATTTAGTTGCGCGTTTCGAAGCAACGCTACGGGTGTCAGAACACGCGACTTAGAGTGCACGTGCGAGTTGCTAACACTGGCCGGCCCCGGGGTCCCCTGTCAACTTCGACACTATCCACCGGGCTGTCTCGGGTGTCATAATCGTCGAAACCCGGCGTAAGAGAAAAAGGTCGTATAGAGGTGATCGAGCTTGGAAGGGGAGCATTGATGTTCTCGCCTTCATCAGGTGGCAATCGAACGGAATTCCATGGCTCTACAGTGACGCACCGGCAGTGGTGGCGGCTTCGTAGCCTTCCCTGCCAATTAGTGTTGTTTTCGACCACTCGATTTTGCGGTGGCGTAACAATCCAACCCGTCCGCCAGCTACAAATGCGCCGAGAAGCACGTGTACGTACTAGCGGAGTGCTAGACAGAGAGACAGAGACCGAGAGCTGTATGTCATAATATAGCTGATCGATTACTCTTGCCAACGCGGAGACACCACGGGGCAAATGTGCCTACGGAATACGCATGTGTATGAGCGATAGCCCGTTTTGACAGCTCTGATTGACGTGTTAAACATTCACACCGAGACTTGCATACAGCTGACCGAAGATCTTCCGTTTCGAGCAAGCGATCGTACACGACTTATGATTTCCTTGCAAAACCGTTGGATAACGAGGTCAAGGTTTATATGCAACGTGTCACCACATGGGATCACTCCATCTCACCGGTACTGTCTTGCCATGTTAACAGGTGACAGCGGGAGAAAAAAAAGGCGATGAGCGCATCCCATTCGCGGCACGTGTGGCCTTTGAGTTGGAGGACATAAAAACCTCAAGTTCATTTGCTCACAACCATCGGCCTGATCAGCTGAGTGTGGCTGTTTACGGTTGCGAGTGGTGTGTGCCGCTTGCACAAACAACTGCGGCATCGCATATCGCAACGGTGGCAACCATCGAGTAGTGCTGCTGCCCGTGCGTAGCCAATGTTATGGCACATTCGTTCTGGAGAGCTCTAGCGCGAGTGAGCGCAGGTTGTTTGGAGGGTTGTGCAGTTGTTTTTGCACGCTGGCGTCGTAATGAGTGGGCATCGCTCAGCTGAGCGTGCCTGGTGCTGCCCTTGGCTCGTGTTTACCGGGGCCTTTGTGCGGATACCGTACAACTGCAATGCATCGAACGATACCTGCACGTGTCAAGCGGTTACGCGACCAACGCGGGACTATTAGTGTGGCTAATTGCAACAAAAAAAAAACAACAAACCTACATGATCATCGTTTCCGTTCGGGAAACACCGTGCGCAACAAAGTTTAGCGCTATTTGTATTAAATCAAGCGGTTACGCGACCAACGCGGGACTATTAGTGTGGCTAATTGCAACAAAAAAAAAACAACAAACCTACATGATCATCGTTTCCGTTCGGGAAACACCGTGCGCAACAAAGTTTAGCGCTATTTGTATTAAATTTAAAAGCAGCAAAAACCACAATTAAACAGCTTTTTATCTTCCGTGCTGCTTCAGCCGTCAACTGCTAACGACTTGCCGGTGACGGATGTGGTAGTAAATAATTCATAACAAGCCGATAGCCCGGCGGCAGTGATAGTGACTGGTACGTCTGTTTGCTCATTTTCTCACGTCCATGTGTGCGAATGGAAGATGTCCGGTGTGACGGTATCGGTGCGGCTCAGGTGCGTTGTTCATAATCCTTGATGCAACCAGCTATTCTGTTCGTTTTCATAGATTCTGCTATAATTATAGAACATTAATGCTATAATTTCTCAAAAAAGCTAGCTATTTGCATTCTTTTTTTGCCTACCGGATGGTACAATCTCGCAGAGTGCTGCACTGTTCAGGGTCTACACTTTTGTTAGGCGTTTGCCCTCTGCCATGTTCAAATTTGCTGCACGATGATGAGTAGGTTTGTTCGATTTTGAATGTATTTTTGGTTTTGCTTTGTTTTCCATCCTTTTTTTGTGTTCTCCCTTCGCACCATACCTTCCACATCATAAACCGATTCCCCCGTCACTGCACAAATGCAGCGGAAAAATACGCTCACCTTGAAAATGTGCTGAGCTTGATTTGCAACAAGTTCCCATTTCATCCTTTGCCACCACAGCCCCTGTTTCCTCAACTGCTGCATTTGATTGGTCGGTCGGTCGGTGATTTGCGCCACACGGAGCAATAGATTTCACGCCGATCTGCTGCCATTCACATGCAAAAAACCCCCAATCCATGACGCACGGCCATTATTGGAGGGTGGTATCGCGCAGTGTCACTCGCACCACCTGCATGGTTGCATGGATGGTACGCGTTCGAACCATTTTAATGATACCCAACAGCCCCATGGCACATGGCACCGTCAGGCCGGAAGGATCTCGATCGCGACTTTTTATTGCTTCTTGCCGATCGGCAAGGTCAGCGAGGGAACATCTTCGCATTATAAAAAGCATGCCAAAAAAAAACAGCAATTGGTGGAACAAAGCAGGCAGGAGATTCCCGACATTTTTACAACAGCGTGTCCGGGGTGTGTATGTGCAATAAATGCATTCGGCTAAACAGTTTTATGGCCACTGTTTCCGATATTGGCATCGAGGCGTTGGAACAAAACCTGAGCAAAGGAAAAAAAACAGCGGCACAAGCTGTTCCATGCAATTTTGAACCTGCTTTGGAATGAACTTGAATTAGCTGTCAATGTCGACGAGTTGGTAAGCGATGCTTGTTGTCTGGGATGTTGGGTGGTTTTTTTTTGTGTGTGTGTTTGCTGATTTTATAATCTACCACAAACGGTGTGCGAAGGTGATACGGGCTAGGTAGTTGAGTGAACCTTGCCCATTGAATGCTTGTAATACTTCCTGGATGATAAGTGAGTTCCCAAATATCTTTGCTGCCTAGCTACTTTCGAAGTTACACTGGATGCACTTTACGACTCAAATCAAAGACACGCATCTGTTCCACAAAGCATCACGATCGTTTCACACGCTTAGCATGTTGCTCTGGAATGTTATGGCTACACTGGCATCTACCAAACCATACGCGACATCCTTCAAGCCGGCCTGCATTCGTTGCGTGTGTCGTTAACAGCTTATCAGCAGCATCAAGCGTCCGGATGGTGTCTCGTTAATGCCAGAAGCGTAAAATCAGACTTTGCCGAGTAAACACACACACACACTCACACTCCCAAGCCATGTGATGGGAATCGAAACTGTTTACGCAACGGATAGTCTTCATTTATGTCGCACCGACACCAGAATGGCGTGTGCCAGGATTATCTCATCTCGCACTCAATAAACAAACAAGAACCGCTGCACTTTGCGGTTGCTTCTCGAGTAGGTCCCCACATTTGGGGAGTGCCTCCGCACCAATACCGGAGCATTTACCACACGTGTGCGCAGTGTTGTTGTCTCGCTTGTCTTTTTCAGGATGTCGTCCAGCTATTGTTATTCCTCGTTGAATAAATAATGTGACATTGGATGCGCTTTTTGTTGTTGCTGTTTTTTGTCCTCCAGTGACGAGGCAACCCTATATATGGTAACCCACTAGGTCACACCATGATTAGAGCGCGTTTGTAAAGCATCGGGGATGATAAGTGTGCAAATGGTGTGTGGTTGCTGGATTGCATAAACGCATGCTCTCTTCCACACACACACGCCGGGTCCTATTTTATTGTCGGCGAACCCTGGTGATGCAGCTATTTTAGCACTTGCTCCTATCCCGGTTGCACGCTCTTGTTGCGTCTCTTGCTCTCTAACTCGCTCTATCACTTGTCACGATCTCACCTCCAACGCTGTATCTAAATTGGATGCATCTGGCTGGAGTGTGTGCATTCTGAAATGCATTCCCGCTGCTCGCGTAGTTTCCGCCGCATATGTGGTGTGCCGGTGCTAGTGTGCATGTGTGTGTGTGTGCAGTTGTTAGTCGCCGGTTGCATGCATCGCAATTGCAGTATACAGTGCGCAAAAGCTCCATCTCACCACTACCAATGCGCGACACGTGCCAGAGCTGCTGCGCTCACCGCTCCACAACTCCAGCCCCGAAAGCCACACGTACAGGAGGCCACCTCATTGAAGTTCCCTTGAAGTGTTGTGTATTTTTTTGCCCCTATTTTGTTTGCTGCTATTGTTTTTCTACACTCAACCTTTTCCACCCTTTCGCGTACAGAGCGCTTTGTGCAGTGTTTGTTTGTGTGCTACGGTTGTTGCTATTATTTTAGTTTCATACAGTTTGAGCACGACTCCAAAACTGCTAGCTCGAGGACACGTTGGCGGGATGATGTTGCTGGCCGTGACTAAAAGCGCTTTTCGTCAAACTATGATATGCAGCTCAAAAAATGTCTCCAAAAAATTGGGAGTTTCCCACTCAGTAACGATGGGATAAAAAAAGTCATTTTTCTTGGAATTTGAAACCAAGAAATCCAAAAACACAATCGGTCCACGCGTGTCGACCGAATGCATAAT